>JAGXJF010004228.1:0-111240 GCA_019208055.1 Stipa capillata
TATACCCAAAGTCGATAATTAGATATTTGCCTTGCATCCATGCATACATGTCATCATCATCACCCCACCTCATTTAAACGCAGATGTAATATGATTATACTTTATAGAATATGTTAATATCTCATCCTCGATGGATATCTATACAAACACCAATCAACTTATTCGACGTAGTTGAATTGCAAATATCACTAATAAGGGTGGAGGAAGTCATCGAACACCTCGGTGAATCCTCGTCCCTAACTCCAAAACTCTGCAAGGACCAGAATTAGGGTTTTGACGATGGAACAATTTCTAGCGGATGCAAACTCCCCAAACTCCACAAATAGTTTCAAAGGTGGAAACCCTAGCCCCTTGCCAAGTTTCAAGATTTTTGAAATAGTTGAAACCTAGTTTCCGCTCAAAACCCTAACTCGGGCCCTAATTCAAATTGAACTGGACACCCATTTAAATCAACTCCAAATTGGGTCAAACTTCTACAGTAGATCAAGAACAATGTTTAGAGCCCCCTGGCAAAATTTCATAATTTTTGGGGAAATATTTGCACATAAAATGACGTGGGGAAATGTTCTGGTATGAAGAAATTAAAAATTAAAAACAAACCCTAACCTCACCTGGGCCGAAACCCCGTTCGGTCGGCCCGCTAAACCAGCCCGAGCAGCCCGCAGCCGAAAACCCCGCCTCCACTTAACCCCTTCCCGTTTTCTCTGCGCGAAGGCGCCCTCGGGTGAAGCCGCGTCTGCCCGCTCCCCCCGTCAGCCCCGCGGGCCCCGCCTGTCAGGGCCCGGCTTCCACGTCGCCGTCGTCCCTTGGCTCCGGTGGGCGGTGCCCGTCCCGACCACCCCTGTCCGAAGCTCGCCGCCGCCCTTAAATAGCCCACCCGGCCGCCCGAGAGCTCCTCTCCCGAACCCTAGATCTCCCCCCTCCACTCCAGTGCCCGAGCGCCTCCCTCCTCACCCATCTTCTCGAGCTCCGGCCTCTCCTCCCGGCGAGCCTCCACCCAACTCCGGCGAGTAATCCCCAGCATCTGGTGAGCCCGGCCTCACCCATTTTCTTTCCCGAACAACCCCCTCTTCCCTACCTCACTCTCTTCCCCACCTCAGTGTAGATCTACGCCCGGGAGCTCGCCACCGGCGGTCACCGAAGGTTCCCTCCGCCGCTTGCCGCCGTCCAGCTCCTTCCCGGCCTCCATCCACCTCTCCAGCAACCGAAGCTTCACTTGGGTGAGCCCCGGAGCTTTTCTACCATTTTCCGAGTTCCACCGAGCTCTGGGACCCCTTCCGACGAGCCCTCCGACGAGGCTCCGCCGTCGGAGCGGTGCTTTCCGGCCGGAACCGAGAGAGGAGAAGAGAGGAAGTGAGAGAGAGGAGGGGTTGAACACGTGGCAGCGCGCGGTTGGCTGAGCAGCTCGTGTCCGACTGACGTGTGGGTCCCGAGCGAGCTGAGCTGGCTTATGAGGGGGGTTATGGGGTGCGTTTTTGCGGGTGGGTTTAGTGATTAGGTCCAGTAGAGCTGAGAGAGAGAAGGGTTGATTTCGGGTGCGTGTAGTGTTTAGGGTTCGTTAGATTTTTAGGGCAGATTTTGCTACAAATTTCAAACGCCATAACTTTTCAAACCACGGATCCAAATTCGACATTTTTTTATATATTTGGAAAGCTTGTGAAGAGTCTCTACACTTTAGCTGAATCAAAAATTGGTTTTGAGTACATGTACAGGGTGATGTTTAGGGTGGAAGCTTTGCTACTTTCGAGAGTCCGTAAACCCTAGATTCGCATCCGTAACTCCGATTGCGACGAGTTGTACCTTTTTGGAAACCTCGCGAGATTACCTACGTCAGGGAACAATTGGAATTCCAGTAGGGCCACATGCATACGATGGATCCTTGTAGGGTGTGAGTTGTAGCCCTCGTTCATCATCGTCATGGTCAACAAACCCTAGCTTCGCGACCGTAGCCCCGAATTGCACGATTTCAGTTGTACTAAACTCGTATTTCATACTGTAACCTAATAACAGTAATATTGAACCTATTCACTATGCTCCGCCGCTAATGGCGTAACCCTAATTCATCGAGACCCCTTAACCTGACATGCATGCATACTTAGTGTTCCCGTAACTTCGACAAGTTAACCTAACACCATTTGTTCTAGTTAGTAAATGACTGACCCTAACTCGACATAAAGGTTAATATTACCTGCATGCATGTGTGAGGCATTAGGGATAACATCAACTGCTTTAGTTGTATATACCTTATCGTAGCAGAACCCTAGCCATCCTAGCATCTTCATGACATGCACATTCCACATAAATATCATGCATACATGCTGGACCTTATGGATTCTTTTATCGTTTCTTTTCCGATATTCGTGTTAATCGCAATAGAGCCCGAAGAAGGTGACCACCAGGCTTACAGCTCCCCGCAAGACCAGGAACAACCCGAACAAGGCAAGCAGAGCTTGTTGCATCTTTACCTTCCGTACTCTTGTGTATGCCCTTGTTATATGTGCTATGTGTATGAATGTTTATCTATGAATCGTCGCAGAGTTGTGTACACTAGCATGTGTAGGATGTGTCTTACGTCGAGAACATCTGATGACTCTTCAACTAAATGGTTAAGTGAGTTGTGAGAGCCGAGGGCGTGCACAATGGGTACGGTTGGTGTTCATCGTAGTTTGATGGCGACCCAGGGGTAAGTAGAGATTTTGTCGTCACACCAACCCTATCTTCAGCGTGTCACCATCCCTTATCATACGTGGACCCTAGCGAGAACCAACACTGAGGATAGTTGGGGTAAGCCTCCATGCACTTTGGAGGCTCGCTACCTCCAAACTGTTATGCCCTCACTATGCCTGCAGGGGTTGAGTTGTCGGTAGTGGTTCGAGAGATTAAAATGAACCTTTGAGGATTGGATCAATTTGGATTGGATTTAGGGGCTGCCCTAATTGAATTGGATGATGTTTAATGGACTGATTTGGATTGGACTCATGGGCTGCCCCAATGGATTTGATTTGATGATTTGATCTCGTGGTGAAGTGGTCGTGATATGTTTGTATTCTGAGCTATGTGTTACTTAGCCTGTCTTCACTTACATCTTGTTAATGTTAGGTTCTTAACTTGTATATTGTTACTCTGAGAAGCATTCATGTTTAATTGTTGCTTTACTAGTATGATTAGGACATTTAATCAAGCACGAATAAGTCTTGCGAGTACGTTCGTACTCACCTAGGTTATTCCTAGAGCTTGCAAGTGAGCCGGTGGTCGAAGATTATTTCGATGATGCCTGAAATTGTTGTTTCCTCGGTAGTGTTCGACTCATGGGATGGGTTGTAGCTTTTGCTCAGCGGTCACTGTGCCGCTGTGGGACTCATTTACTGTTCTTCCGCTGTCGTTTAATTACTCCGTACTCGGATATGATTTCGGATATGACCGACTGATGTAATATGTTGTCTCATCGTGGACTGCTATTAGTAATATCGTATTGTAGAGCTTTGTGATGATATCCGAGTTGTTAATATCCGGCTGCCCCTGCACAATGTGTGAATGATATGAAGTGTACGGGTATGCCGTGAAGAGTCGAAGCCGTACCTTGTTCTACTAAGTCGAGCAGGCATTGGTTGAGTGACCCGCTGGCTGAGATGCTGTGCCGGCCAGGCAGGGTGTGGGCGTGTTCTACCGGGCTTTCGAGCGACCCACTAGCCTCCGAGCTAGGTTAGGGTGTGGGTAGAACTGCCGGGCTCCTCCGACCTTGTTTGTCGTGGTGGGATTCGGGAACGACTCTGAACCTTCACCGGGTCATGGAATCGTATGTGGTTCTGGGAAGATCGGTCACTTCCGGCCGGCTCGCACGTGGCGGGTGTTGGATCGTTCCGCTTTGGTGCGTACGGCGCAGGTACCGTGCCACCGGGCTGACGAGTCCTTCGTCCTTGGCGACTTCGCGTTCCCTTAATCATATGCAATTCCGGGTCCGTGACAGCCCCGAAGGCCGTGTCGGCGTCTCTCTTCTCCCCCCCGGCCGGGGGGAGCGTCATCCCCAGCCGCCCGAGTAGTCTCACTCGGAGCGACGACCGACGCTACCGTATTAGCGCCAGCGGCAGAGTCCCCTGGCTCTACCGCGTCGACTGGCGCCACCAGATCGGCGCCAGCGGTGGAGCCCTCTTGCTCCGCCGACGCGACCCCCACGTCGGCCGGCGCCACCAGATCGGTGCCAGCAGCGGGGCCAGCCGGCTCTGTCAGTGCGGCCCCTGTGGCGGCCGGCGCCACGGGATCCGCCCCAGCGACGGGATCCTCCTGCCTTGCCGGCGCAGCCCCCGCGGCAGGCGAAGCCGCCGAGCTGGGACGGGGGGCAGGGGCGCCTCGCCTGGGCCGCCTCTGGGTGGTGCCCGACGGCTGCCTCCGCCTTGTCACCCGGAAGTTGCTGGCGTCGTCTGAGTCCTCCCCCTCCTCCTCCTGGGCGGGCGTGCTCGATGGGGGAGGATGGGGCGTAATAATTGCCGGTCCCTTCCCCTTGGAGGACCCGGCACCCTTTGAAGACCCGGCGCCCTTTGAGGTGCCGGTGCCAGAAGAAGACGCCCCCGCCATCCCTGGCGGCGGCGCCCCGCCCTGTGGGACGTCGGCGTACTGCGGCTGGTTCCAGATCTCATCCTCCGGGAGAGGAGCGCTGGAACAGAAGCCGAACAGAACCTGCAAAGACACGAAGGCAACACCCGAGTAAGACTCGGGTAAAAACTTAGTGAAAAGGACAAAACATCCGCTACTTACGTCACTCGGCGGGTTCGCCCGACTGAAAGGGGCCGGATGCCCGGAGAAGTCCAGGCTCGTCCCTGGAGCAAGGAGTTTCTCCAGCCGGCTCTGCACCTCGCCCTCCGACAGCTCGTCGGCGGCCTCCCGGGTCGGGTCCCCCTCGCCGGTGTAGTCGTACATAGGCCGCGCTCGAAGCTTGGCCGGCTGTACCCGCCACCGGATGAAAGTCGCGACGACGATCGTCCCGGTGACCCCGTCCTTCATCGCCTGCTCGAGTTGCGCCATCAGCACGGCGACGCTGTCCTGCTCCCGGTCGAGGGGCGGGTCCGTCCAACTCGGTCGGGCCACCGGCGCTTGGCCCGAGAAGGCTGGCAGCGCTGGGTCGGGGTTGGCGCAGTAGAACCACTGGGCATGCCAGCCCTTGTTGGATGACTGCATCGGCGGGGCCGGGTAGCTCTTCGCCGCCTTCGACCTCAACTGAAACCCGGCGCCTCCGACGACGGCCGGGTTGTCCCTGGCTCGGCTGTGGCTTCACCATGAAGAGGTGCTTCCACAGCGCGAAGTGCGGCCGAATGCCGAGGTAGCACTCGCAGAGCGTGATGAAGCTGGAGACGTGCAGGATGCTGTTGGGGTTGAGGTTGTGCAGCTCCAGCCCGTAGTAGTACAAGAGTCCGCGCAGGAATGGATGGACCGGCACCGAGAGCCCCCGCTCAAAGAATGAGCTATGAACCACCAACTCGCCAGTGTTCGGGGTAGGGATGGTCTCCCCCACGGCGGCGCGCCACTCCACCAATTCCTTCGGCGGCAGTAACCCCATCCGGACCAAGATCTCCAGCTTCGCCTCCGACGCCGTCGACTTCATCCAAGGAGAAGGGGCCATCAGCTCGGCAGGCGATTCCTCCTCACTCAGCAACTTCCAGACCAAGGCGTCCTCCTCGGCTTCGTTTTGATCGGCTTCCCAATCCGGGGCTTGCATCCGAGGGAGCCGGGGAGGAGATTAGGGTTTTGGTGGGGCGGAGCGCGCGGAGCGATTGGAGGCAAGAGGAAGACGAAGCGGCGGGCGCGAGGTGAATGCGGATGTGTTTGAGAGCGTGGGCCACTCCCGCAGCCTCTGCCGGGTATAAAGGGGAGGATCGGGCGGTTCGGATTCCCCACGTCCGCACGTTCCCGGATTCACCGCGCCCACGACCGCGCCGTTTCGGATTCCGCCGCACGTTTCGGGCGGGCCACGCCGCGCGTATCCCGCGCCCACGGCCCGGCCGCGCTGTGATTCGTGCAGATTAATGAAAGAGAGGATCCGACGGCTGGCCTTCCGGGTTTAATGGCCGATCGGGATACTCCTCCTTTAAACAGCGACTGGAGCGTGTTTCCCGTAAAAACCGCTAGCCGGTTACCGACAGGCTCGTAACCGGGCGCTTCAGTTGCAAAGGGTCTCAGCAGCTGGCCTCAAGCAGGAACGCAGTTGTTCGAGTACACCCGAGTGAGGGACAGCAATGGCGTGCCTTCCGCAGGCCACAAGTCGGATGCCGAGCATCTCGAAGCTGCCAAATTCTCCACCCAGACCACCCGAGAGCATTATTCGGGGAGGCCCTGGTACCCGGACTTCCTAGGTTCAGTGGAATGACTTGGCGTAAGGCTTCGTCACTCGGGAACCTATACGCCATGGCTTGTTTTTCTCTGGTTCGGACGAGAATTTCAGAGGCATTCCTTCAGGGGACACTAGCCGGCCCTTAACCCGCTCGGGAGGGCCGGGTGCTACTCGGGAATTCAGTCGGGATTCATGGCACGCTCCACGCTGGGCTATCAGCCGGTCTCTGTCCAAAGAGATAGATCGGGTGCCACCAGAGCTTACCCGCTATTAACTCACCCGCCATAATATTCCTGCCTTACAGGTGAATGTTACTCGGCTCTTATTGTCTTTTCCACAGGAGTTCAATCAGCCCTTCGCAATCTCCCTGCTGGCGAAAACAACTCGGGAAGTTTGACCAAAGGTGCAGCCGACAGCAGCAAGATCGTGAAGGACTCGGGGGCTACTGACGGTGACATGGCACCCGGGTATTGTCAAGGAGGACGAATCCGGCCCACTGGCTATAGGGCAGGCCGGGCCGACTACTCGGAGTCCGACTACAACACGGGGGCGCCTCATCAACGTGGAGTACAAGACATGAACTAATACCTGTCCGGCTTACCCGGAATCTGTTGTAACCAAAGTAGGAAACCAATCTGTTAGCTGACTCGGACTCTTGTAACCCTACCTCGGTCGCCTATATAAGGCCCGGTAGGGAGACCTCCGATAGGCAAGGCAATCAAGTCATCTAGGTCATAGACAGTTTCTAAGTCCAAGCAACCTCGAGATCGAATCTCTAGGGCTTGCGGCACTCGGGATACACGCAATACCAGCCACCAAACACAGGACGTAGGGTATTACCTCTCCGTGAGGGCCTGAACCTGTCTAAATCTTGTCTCCCGTGTGCACCCATCCGGATTTGCTGTGCTCACGCCGCCCCATAAGTAGTATTGCCGGAATAATACTCCGACATGTGCAAGGAGTTGTAAGCATGGTGATGGTGACTTGATGCGTCAAGAGCCGTGAATACAGTAGGTGGCAGGTAAAGCCTAGATTTGCTAGTTTCTTTGAGTCCATAGGAAACATCCGTACTATCAAGAGGGATGAAGTAGTAATAATCTGTGGAGGATCTTTTGCTCAATGCTCAGGGTGTTGGACAGTGGCACTGATGCTTTGAGATTAGTGGCCCTGTGTCAACAGTTTTGCACAAGTGTGAAACTGGTTTTTGTTAGCACTCTGCAGTGCTAGCAGTAGAAAACCCTAGGGGTTAGAGTCACCGGTGTGACACAGCTGTGTCACAGGTGATCTAGCGCTCTATGACTCAGATACATCTCTGTACCAGGGGAGAGCTTGTAAATGCTAAGGGACCTGCACTGCGATGGTTTGTCTGCTGAGTCAGAAGACTGTTGGAGGTTCTCTCCTTATTAGGGATCAGAGTAGTTGTATGCTGAGGGCATGTCATGTGCCAAGACTGGGCTGAGTAGTGCTGCTACGTCAGTTAAGGGTTCACCTGTATCTGCCTCCGGTGACACAGGTGTCGGTCTGCCCGAGCTGGTTATAGGTTGGGCGTAGTGTGTAGCTATGTCACCGGTGGCTCACTTAATCCTACGTGGCAACAGTGTAATGGTCGGGTTCCTGCAAACCCTATATATAGGGGACCAGGGGAGGTCTTCGACCTTAACCAACCAAGCAACCAATCATTCAAGCTAGCTCAAACCAGTAAAGCACATCCTACCATTGCAAGCCTCTTTCACTCGGAACAAAAGCAAACCTTCCTAAGAGAGTTAGAGTCCTTGATCAAAAGAGCATTTGGTTCCTCCAAGATTCGTTGCTGCTGAATCTATTACTCTTGGAGTGTCTACTCCTAGACGGGCGTAGGAGTTGCTGGTATCACCCAAGCTTGTGTGGACTGAATCAGTAGTCTGTGAAGGTGATCTGAAGTCTACCTGCTGCAAGGCAAAAGGACTTCCACAAGCAAAGCAAGGGGCCTGATCGTCAGGTACTCGGAGAACAAGCACGATTTAGTACTGGCTATCTCTTCAGAGTAGTCTCTCCAACGGAGACGTACCTCTCTGAGATGAGCAGGGAACTTCGTTGAAAAAGACCTTGTCTCTGAGTACTTACTGCATTTCTTAGAGTACTTGCTATTCTTGCATGCTTGTGTGATCTTAGACTTATTCTGTTCATTTATTGTAGATCTGCTTTTTACCTGTGCTATCTTAGCTGTGTCACAGTTGCTATTGATCATATCTCTCACCTGTGTCAGATACCTGTTACACAGCTAGCTAGGTTGCACATTATTTCTAAGTCCTTAGCTCACCTGTGTTAGCCACCTGTGTGATAGCCACGTGTCAAATCATACTTAATACCTTGCCTGTGCTGCTCATCTGTTACACAGTTAGCTCACTCTGGTTCTGACTAAGGCCTAATCTGTATAACAAAGTTAAAAGAAGTAATTTTAATTAGCCTCGTATTCACCCCTCTCTAGTCGGCATCTTCGGTCCTTTCAGTTGTGTTTGAGTTGTGACTAATCCATTCAATCATGTGATTGCTTAATTCAGCATGTGGTAGAGTATTTTAGTTCTAATCTTGATCAGTTGTCCTCCTAGTCATGGCTTAGCGCTAGGTTGTCATACTTGACTCATGTTTAGAGTCATTGCACTTGTGACTACCTAGTCTGGAACTTATCACTAGTGAACTCTTAAATATGCTAAGAACTCGATATGCTAGCTGCTCTTCTTGATCTACATGTCTTTTTATGGTTTTATGAGCACCTATGTGGCATATTAGCACTTTTTATGTCCTATTTTGGATAATTCTCAAAGCTCACTAAAAACTGAAAAATCAAAAATTTCCATTCCATTCCATGCATACATGCTTATTCTCGATATTCTATCATTGCCTAGTCTAAGGGGGAGGCGTGAAGTCCCTTGATGACTATAGTGCCAAAGGGGGAGAAATAGTTGTTTCAATCATTCACTTGGCATATTTCTGCAAGATAGGCATGTGTGTGCATCTTTTGACTTGATCAAGGATAAAAATTGCTTTGTTCTGGAGTAGATCATAATTAGATGGGTTATAGGAGTGAGGGGGAGTTTTAGTGATTATGTTTTGCCTTCACTCATGTTTCTGAATTTTACTCTTGTTGACATTCACTTGGCCCGATGCCTGCTTTCTCTTTCTTTTGGGCCAAGTGTGAATTCTTGCAACTCGATTGCTTTTAAATCTTTAAACCAACTCGATTGTCACCCTAGTTGGAGAAAGCAGCCATCAGCCTTCATGGGATAAAGGAAAAAAATTGTGAGAAGGACCGAAAAGAAGACTTATCATTGGCGCTTCGCTGTGGGTGAGGCTCCTTGCGCTGGCACCTCTGAGCTTCGCTTCTCGGTAGGCACCAGCGGTGACTTCCCCTTCTCCGCTAGAGGGCTCATGATCGGCGCGACCTCCTCCATGTGGATAGGCATGGCGGAAGACACCGACTCCTCCGGGCGGGGATCGTCAGATCCTGTATCCCGACAACTCACTCCCGTCATTCTAAAATCATCAAAGGGAGAAAGCTAGTCGAGTACGAATTCGTACCTGAGGTCGGGGGCTTCGCGGAGGAGAAGGGACTCGAGTAGGAGACTTCGCTTGGGTAGTCTCCACTGCTGCCTCAGCCTTAGATGGACCTTCAACCCTTAGGGTCGGAAGGATCACACCGAGGACTTCGACCTCTTCGTCCTGAACGGGGGGCGCCAGCCCTCTCAGCCTCCGAGTCGGGAGCCCCACGGCCTACTTGCTGCAAAAGAGGTAACCTAGGTAGCGTTAGAAGTGCTACTCGGATGAACTGTGACTAGACAATGCAGAAACCACTGTCTCACCGAGAAAATCTCCTTTTGGTTGTCGGGGCTTAGCTTCAGGATCGGCAAGGGGACGTTGGTCCGCCTGCCCTGAGGACATTGCTTGAATAGGTTGTTTAACCTATTCCGAAGCTCCTCGGGGGAAAGATCTACACAACCAACAAAGATTTGATGAGTGAGAAGATGGGAGTTTTTCTGACTAAGAACGACCCGGAGAGGTTCGGATACTCACCGGTGTCAAAGTCCCTTGTCTAGTCTTTGCCCTCCGGCATCACCTTGGCAAGCGTGACCCTCAATCGGAGAGGGCTGATCTGGCGCCGAAGGAAGTTCTCGGCGACATCCCACGCCGACAAGCCTCTGCCGGCAACGTCGGCGATGTCGCCAACGAGGGCCTTGATCCACCTGGTTTCCTTCGGGGCCTCCGACCAGCTCCTGTTCAAAAGAGGCGCTAGACCACGGTAGTGGATCCCGGAGGAGAGTGGGGGCCGGCAGTAGAACCATCTCGAGTGCCAGTCCGACCACGATGACTTGCAGGAGGAGGAGATGTAGGTGTCCTTCCTCCCCTCCTGAAGTCAGAATCCAGCACCGCCGACGACACCTCCGCCGCTGACTTTCATCCGGTGGAGGTTGTAGTAGTACCTCCAGAGCTCTAGGCTCGACCTGATGCCGAGGTATGCCTCGCACAGGTGTGCGAAGACCGCCAACATCAGGACCGAGTTCGGGTTGAGGTGAATCAACTCGAGTCCGTAGAACTGGAGCACTAGGAGAAAAAATGAGAAGGTGGGAATTGGAATCCACACCTAAAGAAGTCTGTGAAGACGACGGTCCAGTTTGTATCTGGACTTGGGACCATCTCCTTCAAGGCCCCCGGTGAGGTACGAATACCTCCGGGAGGATGACCTCCTCCGCCACGAGCCACTTGAGGGCGCAGAGTCCATCACTAAGGTTTTGAACTCGCGGATGACTGAGATTGGTCCTCCCAAAGTATCCTCCGTCGACCTCTTGGTCTCAGGGGACTTTTTCGCTGTGCTCTTCTTGCCCATTGTCATCGATGATCGGCGACGGTGAGGTGGAGATATGAGAGCAGGGGTGCAAAGGAGAAGAAGAGAATGCTGGGAGACAGAGATCAATGTAGGCAAAACCCCAATTATCGGTCTCTTAAAAGATTTAATTTTTGCCTTATCGGAGCACGTTTAACGGCATGATCTGTTCCATCGCATTAAATGCGGACAGTTGCTTTTCCCGCATGCAAGATAGTGTGCGCAGGAAACGAGGGTCGGACAAACCCATGACCCCGACGAGCGCGTGGTGTCTAGGCTAACATCAGTCGGACAGTAGCGCAGAAAAATGAAAGATTCTTCATCACCACGGGAAAATTCCACCACGACGGTTCAGTTTCCTAGGAATCTACCAGGCGAACGCGTGTCCATGATCAATTGATCAGATTAAATCAATTTATCTAAGAAAAATTTGAGTGGATGAAGGATTTTTCTCTACTGACTTGGGTCAAGTGGAAAACTTATGCTCGCAACACTTCGCTTGGTCTATTGTGTGCAGGTGCGAGTCGGGTGCGGCGATGGTTCGGCTATATGGACCGGTATGAGGCTTGGAGGGCTGAGATGCGGTCAAGGAGGTGGCGATGACATCGTGCGGCTTAAAAGCATGTACGCGGAGGACTAGAAAGCGGGTGGAGACGAGACGTGAGGATCAAGTCAGTGCGAGGGTGTTTTGGTAAAAATACAGAATCTACCGAAGCATAATCAAGAAACTACGGCGGAGGCCGGGAAGCGGTTTAGAGTTAGTTGCTTAGGGTAGAAGGAAAGATGGATGGTAGATGAGTCACTTAGACGCTTTGTGATGCGTGCTAAGTGCTTATACCATCTAAGTGGGCTTAAGGCCCAAGTGGTGGGAGGTATACCTCCACCACTATATAAGGAGGGGTAAGACGTGCTTATCCCTGAACCCTTTCGTAAGCATTGTGAAAACCCTTGTTAGGGGCTGCTCAAGAGAGCTTTGGTCTAATCATGAGAGGCCTTTGAAACAGCAAGAAAATCCACGAAAATGCAATACAAAAAGATTATTTCCTTCATTAGCTCTTTTGGATTTTTGTTTTCTTTATTTTCATGTGAATTGATCCGTGGTATGGTAAGTAAGTGATGGGGAGATCATCTCTATACTAATCCCATCCAAGCATACCCAAGGATTCAACCTTTCCCTCCTCTATTTTGAGTTTTCTTGGAAAAGAAGCAAGAAATGGGATTTTCGTGATTAGTCTTTGTAGAGGGTTTTATCCTATGATTTGGGGTTTAGAATAGGTTGCTGGGACATGTGAGATGATACCATATTGATTTGAGATCAAGATTCCTCACGAGCTTCCTTTTCTCCCAAAATTTCTCTTTTTCTCACTTCTAGGGCTGATTGGAGAAAAGAGGGTAAACATCTTGACTTGAGAAGTTTTTATGGAGATAAACACTTGATTTAGACTCACAAGACCTTCCTACACCTCTCTGTCAAATTTGGTTTGATTTGGTTGGGTAGATTTTGAATTGGTTCAAAAATTGGATCGAAATCACAGTTCTGGACTAATATGCCTGTCACACAGCTGGCACCTAGCTGTGTCACCCAGCTGTGACACTCAGCTATGTCACACAGCTGTGTCACAAGTGTCACACAGCTGTGACACAGCTGTGCCACACAACTGTGTCACACAGCTGTGCCACAGGTGTGAGTTACTACTGCTGCTTCGGACGTGCAATGTTTTGATCATAACTTTTGCGTCTGAACTTGAAATTTGGTGAACTTGGACTCGTTTTGACGCTATCGACGAGCTCCACATCACCAAGGGCATTTGGAGATTTTTCCACTGAGCCAGCTGTGTCACCTAGCTGTGTGACACAGTTGTGTCACCGGTGTGAGACATTGCTGTTCCAGTTTTGCGGTGTTTTGTCAAGTTATTTTTGCTGCGTCTTTTCTGTCACTTACAGTAGCACCTCAGTTGCTATTTGTATTTGAATTTGAAGAAGAATTTTCAAGAAACCGACATTCACCCCCCTCTGTCGGAAGCCACCGATCCAACACCGTATATGAGGAGGTATCTGTATATGATTCCTTGGATTATCGGAGTACAATACGTGTCCGGTAAAGATCCCCAGGACATAAGGTAACCCCCGTAGGGAGGGAAGACACCCCTTAAACTAGGAACTCAATCCTGATGTTTAAGGAAGCCATAGTTCTACTCGAGCATAAGTCCATGACCGGTACGACTCGGGGAGCCCCCTATAAAAGGATTAGCAGTCCCATAGGGGAGGACACGTCAAGTTAGATCCAAGAAGCCCTAGGAGAAGCTTGAAGCCATCCAGAAGCCCCAGCGATTCCCACGAGAAGACCCACCGTCTTGAAGGAGTCAAGCCCAGTGGAACTAGTCGACATAGCCTCCGATTAGGTCTAAGGTAGCCACTAACATACACATCCCTTGTAAAGGTACTCTTTGATCAATATATACGAATAGGACATAGGGTTATTATCCTGAGGGAGGCCCGAACCTGTATAAAAAGGGTGTTTCCTTGCCATCAGATCTCCTGGTCTTGTGCCCTAGAGGTCCCTACCCCCTAAGTATCACAGTTCCACGACTACCGTAAGATCAGCAGTTTACCAATCATTAACAGCTATATATGCTTAATATTTGTGATATTAATTGCTATATATGCTTAATATTTCTGATATTAATTGCTATGTATGCTTAATATTGTCTATTCAGATATGTTTAAAAAATGTCTGAATAATATTTCCACTGATGGGCACAAGCTATGTACCTGTCAGAGGAAACTGTTACCGCTGACGGGCGGAAGTTTCCCGCCCGTCAGTGAAAGTCCACTTAGGATGCCGCGCAGGCAGCGCTAGAAGGCTTTTCACTGACGGGCCGGATCCACCCATTAGTGAAAATCTGTCTCTACTGACGGGGATGCTTAATATTGTCTATTCATATATGTTAAAAAAAGGTGATTGCCATTTTTGCCCGTCAGTGCTGGTGTTTCCTGATGTAGTGCATGTCCCAGATGTTGCCGGAGACGTGGTGGGCGCCACCTACCAGTGGGAAGAAGGTGGCCACGCCTGAAGGCGCTTTCGCAAGGGAGAAGGCGGAAACGGGAGGCGAACGCGGTAGGAGGGGTCGGTCGAAGAACCGGTCAAAGAGGTCTGACCGCGGGGCCCAAATGGGCTGGCTAGTTGCTGGGCCGAATGCTCGGTGGACTAGGCGGGCCCACTTTGGTTCGGGGGGTATCAGGTTATTTCTTTTTCTTTTATAGCTGAGGTTGTTTTTGCAATAGGAAGAGGTTTAAACATTTTTAGAAAAATTTGTAAAAATATACAAAGGTTCTGAATTATATTTTTGAGTTACTATGGGATCTCAGACCAAACACAAAATAGTTTTGGTTGAATTCTATCGAAAGTTCAAATTGCCCCAAATTAGGTTTGGACTGCAACTAGTGGTTTTAGAGTTTAAATAATTATGAAGCTCATACTGGCGGTAGATAATATAGTTTAAAGACTAAGTATGAAATTTCATGATATTTCATGAAATTAAACCACATAAAATACTAGAATTACAGTTCTGCCATTTAAACAATTTGGATGGTTTTGAGCAGGTTTCCAAAAATAATTTTGTTCTAAAGTGTTGTGTTTCACCCTAGGTGGAGAGTCAAGGGGTATGAGAGTTGTTATGGAGGAGTTATTAGTGGTAGGAAGTTTAGATTTGGTTAAATCTTGAGAAGTTGGAGGATGAGGTAATTAGGGTTTTAGAGAGATGCATAAGTGGTAGATGAGGTGCCATGAGTTCATGTGAAGATGCTTACAAAATTTATTTACATATTTGGCTGTTACAGAGCGGGTGGCTACTTTGGGGCGTCGGGGCGGCATATGCATTAGTGCATGCATCAGTGCGAGCGACACCGGGGCGGTGGCGGGCCGAGGCCAGCAGGCGATGTCGACCTCTGGGCTGAGCGACACCGGGGCGAAGGGAGCGCGGCGGACATGCGGTGCTTGAGGGTGGCACTGGTGGGGGAGGAGGAGGGTGGCACCGGCGGGGGAGGAGGAGGGCGGGGCAGGCAGGGAGGAGGAGCAGATCTGGGGCCAGGGAGGAGGACGATGGGGCGGGTGGGGGCGGGCAGGACATGGTGAGAGAGAGGAGAGGAGAGGTTGGGCTCGGGACGGGGGAGAAGGGGGAGGGGAAATCGGTGGAGGGAGGAGGGCCGGGAGAGGAGAGGATTTTTCTTATATAGCCAGTGGCATAAGTGGGTAAATTTTATGAAGTAATAAAGATAGCTCTGTAATTAGTACAAGTGGGTGTTGGGAGAAGTTCGGGAAGCCTAAAAAATAAGGGTTTTTTCACCAGTAAAAAAATAAAGTGCTTAAAATTTAAGTTTAAGTTAAGTTTTACCTTCTAGATAGTTTATGGTTTTTTATGGCTATAAACCACCCTATAAATTGTCTAGAAGAGGGCCTCAAACTGTTATTAACCAGGGTCTAATCCCTAGGCAGTAGAGAGGCTCTGAGGCTTAGTTTAACGTTCATTATTTGATTGCTCGCCTCAGAAGGTTACACGCAAATCCTTTATAGATAGACGACTGATTTGATACAAAAGATCGTGCTATGCTTGTGTATGCTGGCCGTAGGGCCTTGACACACCTTCATAACACAATATTTTTTTTTGTGAAGACAGAGTTTCGAACATCTGATCACACCAAGAACCCGATCTCCTAAATCCATACTTATCCATTGAGAACTGATCTTGCTATGCTAGGATTTTCTGAAAAGACTACATGCCACCGAACATATTCTACAGGGAATATATCTTGAAAGGTCAGAGCCGTGCCATGCAAATATCAGAGAAAACTATATCAGATCGCAAGCACTATGTGGCCCTGATCCCTCCTCTTACCCACATTATAAATACTTGGTGCGGAGTCTTCAGAAATGGCAAGCAAGTGAAGAGGTAGCCTTACATGGAGAGGAGGAGCCTACTTTTGTTAGCCAAGAATGGCTTGCCTACGCCCACAATTTTTTTGGTTCATCAGCTGGGCAAAAATTGGAGCTCAGATGATGGACGAAGTGTGGCTGCATGGTCAAGCCTTCTTGGCTAGGAGAGTGGTCCTCATCCCCCATGCTAGGCTGTCCCTCTTTCTGATTCTCAACTTCTCAGAGTTCAGTTCTTCGGTCCGGGTTAGAATTCAGATCATTCGTCACCGAACCCAGAACAATGGTTCCAACAACTGAAGCCTGTTTGGCAACCATTGGCAAGAGGAATGAGCGTTTGTGGCAAGATTGAGCAATGGGAAGCTGCTTTTTAATCCCCGTCCCCTGTTCTAACAATCGGTTTGGATAGTTTCCTACCGGATAACCCGACTGATAGACTTGAATAGTTATTTGATGTTGGTTTCTTAAGCCTAGATCACGATTGATAGAACGAGCACATGGAAAATCAATTTAGAGCTAGAGGCTCATATCGTGCCTCCTCTTCTTGTTTTCTTGTATTGCCTTTTCTTTTTCTTTGGTGATTACATTAGTCTGGTCTCTACTTCCTTATATAGGTAAAAAAATCTCATACAAACTAATTAGAACTATAAGTCATAATCCTACTCTTATTCCTTCTCTTTTACTCCAACTAGGATTCGGACTTGACTTTCTTAAGCAATGAGATTAATTCCATCATTCACCTCCTTAAGCCCATTGCTTCCTTCTCTTCACAGCTCGCACTTTGATTTTCTCACGCATCTCCACAAACTTCAGCTTGGCTAGAGACACGGTGAGAATGTTGGCGAGCTGGTCTTCCGTTCGTACATATTGGACATCAATCATGCCCGCCTCCACACACTGTCTTATGTAATAGAAACGGGTATCGATTGTTTGCTCCTCTCATGATAAACCGGATTCTTGCATAAGGATACTGCGGATTGATTGTCAATTTTCAGCGTCATCTTCTCAACCTTCTTCTTCATTAAATCGGTTAAGAGCCTTCCCAGCCAAACTGCTTGACATGCCCCAATACTTGCTGCAATGTATCCGGCTTCGCATGATGAGAGAGCCACAACTCTTTGCTTCTGTGAGCACCAACTGATCAAGTTGTTGCCAAGGTAGAATACCTACCTGAGGTGCTTTTCCTATCGTCCACATCACCTTCCATGTCGCTATCTGAGTAGTCATGCAACCCTTCGTTGGATCCCTTCGTGTAGATACACCAAAAGTCCAACGTGCCTTTGATATAGCGAAACACTTGCTTGACAGCCGCCATATGTTCTGTAGTAGGTTCTTCCATATATCTACTCACAATTCCAATCGAGAAAGCTAAGTCCGGATGAGTATGGAGCAAATAACTCAAGCTGCCAATGATGCTACGGTATAGCATGGAATCCACTGGAGGATTGATGCTCTTCTTGCTTAATTTCACTCCCGGATCTATTAGAATTTGTGTGGGGTTGCAATCCTTCATTCCACACTTCTCCAAAAAAATTCAGCGTAGGCTGTTTGATATAAGGTGATGTGACCCGGTTCTTGTGTTACTTCTATGCCAAGATAGTAACTGAGTAAGCCCAAGTCACTCATGCTAAATGGCTCTTTCATCTAATCCTTAAACATGGTGATTTCTTTGATAGGACCGAAAGGACCGAAGGTGCCAACTAGAGGGGGGGGTGAATAGGAGGCTAATTAAAATTACTTCTTTTAACTTTGTTGAACAGATTAAGCCTTAGCTAGAAGCAGGGTGTGCTAACTGTGTAACAGGTGAGCAGCACAGGCAAGATATTATGTATGATTTAGCAAGTAGCTGTCACACAGGTGGCTAACACAGGTGCGCTAAAGACTTAGAAATAATGTGCAACCTAACTAGCTGTGTAACAGGTAGCTAACACAGGTGAGAGATATGATCAATAGCAACTGAGACACAGCTAAGATAGCACAGGTAAAAAGGTGATCTACAGCAGATGAACAGAATAAGTCTAAGATCACACAACCATGCAAGAATAGCAAGTACTCTAAGAAATGCAGTAGGCATGGGAGTTAGTAGAATAACCAAGGAATATACCAACATCAGATTTAGCTTCAAACTTAGTAAGGCGTTTGCCCTTTCTAAGAATGTAGCACTTACAACCGAATACTTTGAAGTATGAGACATTAGGCTTGGAGTTGGTGAGCAGCTCATAAGAAGTCTTCTTGAGTAGTGGATGTAGATATAGCCTGTTGATAGAGTGGCAAGCAGTGTTGACAGCTTCAGCCCAAAATCTTGGTAAGTCTTGTATTCATCTAGTAATATCCTTGCCATCTCTATCAAGGTTCTGTTCTTCCTTTCCACTACTCCATTTTGTTGTGGAGCATATGTGATACGGTGATACCAAGTTGATACAGTGGCTCCCGATCTTCACGATTTGGATTGGATAACCAGGAAGGCCTAGATGGAAACCCACCCCAACAACAAAACCCCAATGGGTAGCCTTTGGGAACTAGGAAACCAAATCAACACTTCCTCTCGATGAATGCCACGTTTACCATCCGGAGGCACACACCGGTCCTTATAATCCAAAGAGGAAAACAAGGTGTAAGATGGAACTCCAAATCTAGAGGGATTAACCCTAGATTAGGAGCAAAGCTCGCTTAAGTCTTAACAACAAGTCTAACCCTAATTAGCGTTTTGATACGGGTATTTATAGTCTAACCCCGACTCCCTTGGATACATGGGCAGCTCATTTTACTGCTCGCAGGCAGAATCCAGAGAGTCCGGATGGAGGCCGGAGGGTCCGAGTGGCCGGACGGTCTGGGCTGATGTCCAGGTTTTCCAGAAGCGATCCGGACACTCATCCGGAGTGTCCGGGTGGGAGGTCCGGGCCTATCCAAAGAAGGTCCGGACACTTAGCCGGAGTGTCCGGGTTGAGATCTGGCATTTCCAGAGAGGATCCGGATACTCGCCCGGAGGGTCTGGGATGAGGTCCGGTTCTGACTCGGAGGGTCCGGGCCTTAGTCGGACAGTCCGAGTCTTCACTTCTAGTGCACATCCGGGGGTTCCGAAGCAGCAGTCTGGCTGGGGTTCGGCTTGGAGCTTGGAGACTTGATGCTTGGCGTTTCCTCCTCAGTCCCGTTGCTCGTCAGTTGATTTTTCCACTTGGTTGCTCCTTCATACCTTAGCAAGCATAGAATCAAAGCATTAGGTAGCATACCATTCAGGGTAGGATTAGATGGACACGTGTAAAGGAGAAGATTCACCTTTTCATGCCATGTCTTGGCAACATATGATCCAACACATGTGTCGCTTGGATTTGAATAGCTTGAGAGAGTGTTGTCCATGGCGATGTCCGCATCATTCCCCCCTTCTTGAAAAGGAGTCGTCCTCGACTCTGCTCCTTCAATGCTCAAGAGGGATGATGTCCAAGCTTGTTCCCTTTGATACCTCGCACCGACGTCTCCCTTGTAGTTGGTACTCCATGGTGTTATTTCTCCTTCCATGATGTACATCAAGCTGACAATGAAGAAGAAGCAACACTCAAAGAGTAGGCCATTCTTAAAGCTTATGAGAGGGTTGTCACAAGGGAAAGAATTCACCTTGGTGAGGTTTCGTCGTGCTTTCCTTCTTAGCTCGTGACGCGTCGCGGTGCTTGGCACGAACACTTCTTGGATGCTTAAGCTTCTTTTGGTTAGCTCATGTTGTTCAGCTATTGCTATGTAGACCTTGTTTCCTGCACTATCACTAGACAAAACAAACATCGTGTATGCGTGGTAGATGAACACGTCATACGTCATGACATATTTCTTCTCCCACACAACACCATTAGCATACAAAATGTATAGCAAATATAATGTGTATGCATGGGATATGTATATGTCATCCATTTTGACTTGACTTTTGTTGTGCACAATATTATTTGAATTAAAGGTGCATGGTAAATGTGATTTATCAAACATCACAACCATGGCACCCCTATTCTTGTGATCCACATTGTGCAAACAAGTCAAATGAGCATGTTTCACATTGATTAAGTCAAATTCTCCTAAAGCATGTGAGAAAGTTCTAGGAACCTCCCCGTTTTCAAGCATACTGTTGTTGTTGCAAGCAAATCTATAAAAAGAGCAAGTGGTCAACATATTTGTTACAACAAAAGGGGCAATTTGATGAGGTCCTTTACATGGCACATCTAGAGCACTAACATGGTTACAAGGAATTTTATGGAGAGAGTAAGTAGTCATGAAATTTCTTGTAACACAAGGGGTATTATAATCATTTTGCGTGTTAAATTGTGCATAACATGGCATACAAGACGGATTGCCTAAAACATGCAATTTTAACATGGTAATTTCATTACAAGTGATATTCATGCCACAAATCATAAACTTTTCATCTATGCCATATTCACCAATTAAATTAAATTTATAAGGATAGGCATAGGTACTATTAAAAGATTTCAAAGATGTGATTTCAGAAATCTTAGTCATAGCACACGACAAAGTCAAAAGCTTATTAAACATGACATAGCATATGGAATGAGCAAGTGTGATTTTGGAAAGAACTTCGTCGTGTCTAATTAACTCCACATGATTAGCATGTTTTGCACTCAAATCATCACACGGGTGAGTCAAAATGACATGAGAAGAAACATTAAACTCATCTACATCATGCAAGCAATCAATATTTTGCACATGCTCTTGGGAGACAATCACAACACCTATATCGTTACCTTGATGACCTCCTCAGTTGAAGTAGGTATGGGTGGTGACTTTGCCTCCTTGGAGCCACATTCCTCATCTTGACATAACCTCGGGGTGGTAAGTTCTCCATTTTCCACCGGGATGAACTCTTTCGCCTCTAATGGCGGGGTCGGCTTGTTGAGAATGGATGTCGCTTGGGACTCCAAATCCTGCACCAAGTGAGAAACAACACTAAAAGGAGAGGGTAAGTAGTTAGCCTTTGAATGTCCTCACTTGACCTATTAACTACCTCTCTCAACTCTTGTGGTGTTTCTCTCTCACCCTCAATGTTGATGCACTCAATCTCACATTTGGTGGAGTCACACAACTCTTGGTTTTTATCACTCTCTCTCGAGTTGGCTTGGTGGCTTTCATCCTCACATGAGATTGGTTGCATCTTGCTTCTGACACAAGTTGATATGGTGGAGGTGTTCTTGGTGCATTCATCTCCATGTGCCTTCTCAGTCGAAGGGAAAATCCCATGCTCGACTGTCTTCTCGCTCGCCTCACCGCCATAGGTGCAAGCGCCATCTTGGATAGCACCATTAGCCACCTTGGTTGAAGGGAAATTCCCATGCTCAAACAACTCCCTACTCGCCTCCAAAGGTCGAGCCTTGGGTGGCTTCGCTGCGCTACTCTGATTTTGCTTCTTTTGACACTTGCCTGCCTTGTTGTGGTTTACTTCATGCTTGTAGTCTTCACGGGCCTTTCTCACCTTTACCTGCTTCTCTGCCTCGAGAACACCATCCAAGAGGTCTAGCATGGTCTTGAAGTTCTTGAGGGAAAGTGATGAAATGATGTCGAAGTTCAATCCATCCTCAAAGTACTTCATCTCCATTCGTGCACTAAAGCCACCGGCTCGTCACATTGCACGCTTCATCTCATTGAAGTATACTTGGACCGGCTTGTCCTCTTGCTTGAGGCACTCCACTTGGCGAAGTAGCTCCCTTGAGTACTTGGGTGGCACGAACTCATCTCGCATGAGCGTCTTCAAGTTTGTCCAATCGATGATGAGTTCCTTCATGGGAAGTAGACGCCACCATCTTAAAGCGTAGTCGTGAAAGTCCATCGTGGCTCGTTTGACATCTTCAATTGGGGGTACTCATTGAAGCTTGAGGAACTTCTCCATCCGCCATTCCCACTCAAGGTACTCCTCCGGGTCTTGAGTCCCATAGAATGGAATCTCTATGTAGTCTTCGGACCCTTGGATGCTGGGAACTTGGTCTTGAAGAACTTGGGCATGGTGGTCTTCAGCTTGCCGAGCTTGTTCGCTTCACCATCATGGCAACCTTGTTGTCAAGGAGCTTCTTGGCAGTAGGTGCTTATATGGCTTCCTTCATCCTCCTCCGTCTGTCGATGATGGCTTCTTCTCAAGCCTTTGGAGCTTCGGACGTCGAGGTTCTTGTCGGTGAAGTCCCTTGATGGATATAAACGAGGATGACTCACCTCATTCGTTGAAGCCCATGAGGCTCGAAGTGACATTGTAGAGTGTTGTGCTCCCCCTTGTCCATGTCTCTCCTTCTTGGTATCCACTTCGTGGCCAAACCTAAACATGGTTAATGATGCAAGCACAAAGGATATGTATGTGGTGTATGTGGAGAATGGAACCTACACTCTTTTCTCACCTCACTTACCACCGAAGTCCTTACCTCCTTGGATTGAAGGATCGATGGGCCGTGGAGGGAAAAGATGACCCTCAAGAGTAGTTGAAGAGGTTCCAAAATCCCAAACACTATCTCATTCAAAAGCTTTTATGGATCTCGGAAAAGGATTAGCACAAAACAAACTAAGCAAGTGGAATTAGAGATATTGCAATGATTAGTAATAATCCACAATAGAATAATGCAATAAGAGTTGATCTCAAAGAATATAAGCGAAGCTCAAACAACTCACGCGCAAAGATAATGGGATTTGTGCAACCAAAGAAGTGAGCTAGTACAAAATATTCCTAGCGAAGACTATAAGCTCATGTTGCACAAATACAAAGAAAGACGCTAGCTGGATTGCAAAGTTTGTAGGGCTACAGATTTGCACACTTGTACCACTCGCCTACTTTGAGCATTTCAAGTTTTTGCGCTTTCCTACAAAAGATAGGCACTTTCTTTCTTCTTTTTTTCTTTTTCTTTTGATCTCTTTTTTTCCTTCCTTTTCTTTCTTTGTGCCAAGGCCTACAAGAACAACTAGCGCTTACAATTTTGCTCGGGGTACTTTAGGTAGTATCAAGTACGCAAAGTTCAAGCAATCGCCAATGAGCTAGTCTTTATAGGTTCAAAGTATTCACGAAGGGTAGAATGGCTCACAAAGAAATGCAAGGAAGAAAGGTCTTTCCGAAGATTTTACCTTGCTTGTGGAGGTTGGTGTTGATAATGATGACCTAGAGCTCGTCGTTAGCTTTCCAACGAGTCCTAGATCGCCCAAAACGGACACCGGGTGTGGAAGATATGCCCCAAATGGCAAAGTTGCTGCGCCCTGTTTTGCCAAATCCGGACTGTCTGGGTTGAATCCGGATGGTCCGGCCGCCCAGACTATCCGGCTGAAATCCAGAGGGTCTGGTCGAGGAACAGAGGAGCAGATTTGAAATCTGGACGGACCGAAATCCACCAAATCGAAGGGATGAAATCGGCCAAAGCAACGCAAAGGGAGGTTAGATCAACAAGTATAGCAAAGATCTAATGGATCAAAACCAACCAAAGCTCACTCAAGACTCCGAATTGCATCAAGATTTCAAATTGGGCTCTTTTTGTGGGGTTTTTGAAATAGGTAAGAAAAACCAAAACAAAACTAGCAATTGGGGGTAGAAGAAAGAAGGGATACAAATCCAAATCGTGGCAACCTAGAGCTCTGATACCAAGTTGATACGGTGGCTCCCGATCTTCACGATTTGGATTGGATAACCAGCAAGGCCTAGATGGAAACCCACCCCAACAACAAAACCCCAATGGGTAGCCTTTGGGAACTAGGAAACCAAATCAACACTTCCTCTCGATGAATGCCACGTTTACCATCCGGAGGCACACGTCGGTCCTTACAATCCAAAGAGGAAAACAAGGTCTAAGATGGAACTCCAAATCTAGAGGGATTAACCCTAGATTAGGAGCAAAGCTCTCTTAAGTCTTAACAACAAGTCTAACCCTAATTAGCGTTTGGGTACGGGTATTTATAGTCTAACCCCGACTCCCTTGGATACATGGGCCGCAGCCCGTTTTACTGCTCGCAGGTAGAATCCGGAGGGTCCGGATGGAGGCCGGAGGGTCCGGGTGGCCGGACGGTCCGGACTGATGTCCAGGTTTTCCAGAAGCGATCTGGACACTCATCCGGAGTGTCCGGGTGGGAGGTCCGGGCCTGTCCAGAGAAGGTCCGGATACTCAGCCGGAGTGTCCGGGTTGAGATCCGACATTTCCAGAGAGGATCCGGATACTCGCCCAGAGGGTCCGGGATGAGGTCCGGTTCTGACCTGGAGGGTCCGGGCCTCAGTCAGACAGTCCGAGTCTTCACTTCTAGTGCACATCTGGGGGTTCCAAAGTAGCAGTCCGGCTGGGGTTCGGCTTGGAGCTTGGGGACTTGATGCTTGGCATTTCCTCCTCAGTCCCGTTGCTCATCAGTTGATTCTTCCACTTGGTTGCTCCTTCATACCTTAGCAAGCATAGAATCAAAGCATTAGGTAGCATACCATTCAGGGTAGGATTAGATGGACACGTGTAAAGGAGAAGATTCACCTTTTCATGCCATGTCTTGGCAACATATGATCCAACACATGTGTCGCTTGGATTTGAATAGCTTGAGAGAGTGTTGTCCATGGCGATGTCCGCATCAATATGGACTAGAAAGTTCATGCTTGATTCCATGCTTGTCCAGGAATGCTTCCACCTTTGAGTTCTTGAACTCAGTCCCATTGTCACTCCTGACCTTGACCAGGTTTACCTTCCACTCATTTTGAACTCTAACAATGAGGTGCTTGAATTTCTTGTAAACCTGTGTCTTCTCCTTCAAAAAGAACACCCAAGTATAGCGAGAAAAATCATCTACAATGACAAATCCATACTTGTTACCTCCCAAGCTCTCATATGTAGTAGGACCGAAAAGGTCAATGTGTATGAGCTCAAAAGGTTTGGTGGTGGTCATGACATTCTTGGGACGATGAGCAGCTCCAACTTGTTTGCCGGCTTGACAAGAGCTGCAGGGTTTGTCCTTCTCAAACTTCACTTTTTCTAAGCCTATGACATAGTCATGCTTGCTGAGTTTGTTGAGAAGCTTCATCCCTGCATGTCCTAGCCGCCTGTGCCACAGCCAGCCAGCACCGGTCTTGGCCATGAGGCACCATGGAGCTGCTGCAGGCTGTTCATTGAAGTTGACAATGTATAGTTTTCCAGACCTGCATCCTTTGAATACTTGAGAATCATCAGATAGCTTAGAGGCTATGACCTCATCAGGATAGAAAGTAACTTTCATACCTGTGTCACACAGCTGTGACACAGACATCAGACTGTAGCCTATCTGATCCACAAGCATAACATTAGATAAAGAGTGATTTTCAGATATGGCAACTTTACCAATGCCCATTTACCTTTCCCTTTGAGTTATCTGCATAGATCACATATTTGCTTGGAAGATTTTCACTTGTGATCTCTACAAACTCCTCTCTGCCTCCTGTCATATGTTGTGTACATCCACTGTCCACAACCCAGTCAGATCCACTGGAGGCAGTATCCTGCAAGATTAGTTATGGGATTTAGGGATCCAAACATGTTTGGCTCCCTTAGCAGATTTACCATATGCAGAAACAACAGTTAATGGGTTAGCATATCTGTTTCTAACATTTACAGCCTTAGCAACAGATGATATAACATGAATCCTCTTAGGCTGTCTGTCACCTGCAACCTTAGACAAAGAGGTTAGCTGGCTGTGTGAGTTGCCGGTGACACCGGTGGGTACACAGCTGTGTAGTATACCTGTGACACAGGCAACTGTTACCTTTGGAACCCAGATAGCAGGTAACCACTTTGTCAGGTGCTTTGCGACCAACATACTTGGCCACAATTTTCCCTTTTCTATCCTTTCTGCAGGACATAGGATGGGTTAGATGGAATGTTTACTCATTCCTATTTCTCTGCATGTGACCAACAAATTTGTTGTCACTAGTACCTGCCTGTCTCACAAATTTAGCTGCAAGATAAGAGTTAGTGACAGCAGGCAGTTTATCTTTATTTGCAGAGGAATCATAACCCAGGCCTTTTCGGCCATCATTCTTTCTCAGCATCTCAGCTCTAATCAGCTGATAATTTTGCATGCCAATGTTGGCAGTGCATAGGCCTTTTCTCATGAGCCTCTTAAGCTCTTCAAGCTCCTCCTTGAGCTTGTTATGTTCAGCTGCATCCACAGAGTTAGTAGCAGTAGAGGTTGAAGCCTCTTTAGAGTTATCAATAGCACAACCTGTGGATGTTAGAACATTTATACGACTAGCACAGTTTAAGCATGTCTCAATGATAGCAGGAGCAGGCAAAGATGCATTAGTACATATAGAAGGAATATCAGTGCACATGGAATGCTTTGCCTTAAGCTCCTCATGCTCCTTAATGAGAAGCTCATGAGCTGCCTTGAGCTTTTCATGAGCTATTTCCAGGTTTTCCTGGTCCAGCCTGAGATTTTCCCTGTCATCTGTAACCTCATCATATGATTCACTCAGCTCCCTGAGTTTATCCCTTAAGGATATGTTCTCCTTCCTCTCCTTGCCATAGGCCTTATCTGTTCTTTCAAGAATGCCCATTAGTTCAGCATAATCAGAAAGTCATCTTCAGTAAGTACCTTTGATCCTTTGGCCATGAGACACAAAGGGGCAGAAGTGGATGACAGTTGATCAGCTTCAGCATTGAACTCAGAGCTGTGTGACCTGGCTGTGTCACAGCTGGGTATATCAGCCATGCTGATGGCAATCCCAGCGACTTGATCTTCATCTTCAGACTCTTCTTCTGAGCCTGAATCCTCAGACACCCAAGCTTGTCCAACATAAGCTCTGGCAGTGGCTTTGTTCTTGGAGTAGGTTGGATGCTTGCTGTTGAAGGTCTTCTTCTTTCCATGGAAGTCCTTCTTCTTCTTCCTGTACTGACTATTGTCCTTTCTCTTGCTTGGACAATCAGCAGCAAAGTGGCCTTCCTTGCCACACTCGAAGCACTTGTTGTCTTTGGACAGCCTCTTCCCTTTGAATCTGTCACTGGACTCGAACTGCTTCTTCTTCTTGTAGAACTTTCTGAAATTTCTTGTGAGGAGGATGAGTTCACTCTCTTCTCCACTGGTCATCTCCTCATTGAGTTCCTCACTGCTGTCACTCTCAGGTTGTGACGTTGAGGCAGTGGTCTTCAGGGCAATGTTCTTCTTAATAGCTGGGGAAGAGTTTTGCTTGCCTTCTTGCTTGAGTTCCATCTCATGTGTGAGGATCCTTCCTAGCACTTCTGTGGGCTTCATCTTGTCAAACCCATCTTTCTCCTTCAGCATGAGAACAAGAGTTCTGTAGGCTTTAGGAAGCACTGACAAGAACTTCTTCACCACATCTTCATCATCTACCCGATTTGAGCCTAGGGCCTTCAGCTGGTTGGTGATGATTGTGAGTCTTGAGAACAGGGAGTTGATGTCCTCACCATGCTCATACTCGAATCTCTCCAATGTTGATTCCAGAAGGCTTCTCTTTGACTTCTTTAGAGTATCACTGCCCTCATAGATCTGCTCCAGAGTATCCCAGATATCCTTGGCAGAATCCATAGTGCTGACTCTGTTGAAATCATGCTCCTGTAGACCCATGAAGATTGCTGTGGCAGCTCTAGCATTGTTCTGAATGTTTCTCTTGTCGTTTATGGTAGGCATGATGTTGTCTTCTAACCTGTAGCCTGTACAGACAACTTCCCATACATCTGGGTCAATGGCAATAAGATGCATTTGCATCTTTCTTTTCCAGAATGCATAATTAGTCCCATTAAAGACAGGTATTTTACCCTCATAGCCCGACATCCTTTAAACTCTGGCTGTTAGGCCAAATCAAAGAGCAACCTGCTCTGATACCAATTGAAAGGACCGAAGGTGCCGACTAGAGGGGGGTGAATAGAAGGCTAATTAAAATTACTTCTTTTAACTTTGTTGAACGGATTAAGCCTTAGCTAGAAAGCAGGGTGTGCTAACTGTGTAACAGATGAGCAGCACAGCAAGATATTATGTATGATTTAGCAAGTAGCTGTCACACAGGTGGCTAACACAGGTGCGCTAAAGACTTAGAAATAATGTGCAACCTAACTGGCTGTGTAACAGGTAGCTAACACAGGTGAGAGATATGATCAATAGCAACTGAGACACAGCTAAGATAGCACAGGTAAAAAGGTGATCTACAGCAGATGAACAGAGTGAAAGAGGCTTGCAACAGTCGAATATGCTTTACTGGTTTGAGCTAGCTTGGATGGTTGGTTTTTGGTTGGTTGAGGTCGAAGACCTCCCCTGGTCCCCTATATATAGAGTTCGCAGGAACCTGACCATTACGTTGTTGCTACGTAGGATTAAGTGAGCCACCGGTGACAGGCACCGGTGACATCGCTACACACTATGCCCAACCTATAACCGGCTCGGACAGACCGACACTTGTGTCATCGGATGCTAACACAGGTGAACCCTTAACTGACGTAGCAGCACTACTCAGCCCGGTCTTGGCACATGACATGCCCTCAGCATACAACTACTCTGATCCCTAATAAGGAGAGAACCTTCGACAGTCTTCTGACTCAGCAGACAAACCATCGTAGTGCAGGTCCCTTAGCATTTACAAGCTCTCCCCTGGTACAAAGATGCACCTAAGTCATAGAGCGCTAGACCACCTGTGACACAGCTGTGTCACACCGGTGATTCTAACCCCTAGGGTTTTCTACTGCTAGCACTGTAGAGTGCTAACACAAACCAGTTTCACACTTGTGCAAAACTGTTGACACAGGGCTACTGACCTCAAAGCATCAGTGCCACTGTTCAACACCCTGAGCATTGAGCAAAAGATCCTCCACAGATTATTACTACTTCATCCCTCTTGATAGTACCGGTGTTTCCTATGGACTCAAAGAAACTAGCAAATTTAGGCTTTACCTGCCACCAACTGTATTCACGGCCCTTGACGCATCAAGCCACCATCACCTTGCTTGCAACTCCTTGCAAAGCACCGGCTTCTTCCCAGCTGTGACATAGCTGCCTAGCATAGCCATCCCCTTGTCCTGGAAACCACCTTTGTACCTTTTTGGTGGTCATCATTCCCATGGTGACTCTTCTTCCTAGATCCTATTTAACCTGCTTACACTCATTGTAAACATTAGATCCTAGATTGAGTTGCCATTAACCATCAAAACCACTTAGGGGCCTAGATGCTCTTTCATGGGCCTTCGAAGACTGATGATGCACTTTCAGTGGGTGTGTGTGCCGGGCTCGGTGTTGCAGGCGTAGCTGGAGGAGTTGTTGTTGCCCCATGCTCATGGAGGGCCAATGTTGGAGACCCTATCTCCTGCTCGGCTGCTTTGTCGGCCTCATGAACACCAGCAGATGCAGGAGCTACGCCATGAGCTAGATGAGCAGGAGTGACATCGCTTTGAACATCAATACTTGCAACATGAATAGCGGTGTAATGGACTATAAAACCTTCACCAAGCTGTTGTGCATCTGCCATGGGGCTGCTACTCCAGTCCGAAGCCCTTTTCTCATCAAAACAACATCACGAGTCACCACAGCTTGCTTTGTCATTGGATCGAACATACAATAGCCCTTCGTCTTTGCATCGTAGCCGATGTGAACCATTTTCTTCCTATGATCAGCGAGCTTGGAGAGATGTGGCTTCACAATCGTCACATGTGCAATGCACTCAAAGATGCAGAGGTGACCCACCTAGGCTTGCGGCCGTAGTAGGCTTCGTAGGGAGTCTTGTCGATTAAGCTTTTCGTCGGTGCTCTATTGAGGAGATAGACGGCAGGAGACACTGCCTCTCCCCAAAACGCACCCGAAAGTCCTTTGCTCTTCAACAAGCTCCTTGGCATCCTGACCACCATTTGGTTCCTCCGCTCGACTACTCCATTCTGTTGTGGAGAGTAGGGTGCCGTGAGATAACGCCTCACTCCCAAGTGCTTGCAATAGTCTGTGAACTCGTTTGAGGTGAATTCGCTGCCGCGGTTCATGCGCAATGCCATTAGTCTTACTTCCTTCTCCATCTCAGCAGCACCCTTGATCTTCTTGAAAGCCTCAAATGCTTCGCATTTGCTTTTGATCAGGGCAAGCCACTTATACCGAGAGTAGTCATCAACTAGTAGCAAGAAGTAATGATTTCCGCTGTGTGTGGCAGGGGTGATTGGTCCACACAAGTCACCATGCCACAACTCAAGAGGGGGTTCTGCTCGGTACTTCACTTCTGACGGGAAAGGATTTCGGTGTTGCTTGCTGACCAAGCAACCATCGTAGATGCACTCCACATGATCAATCAACGGTATTGCTGTTCACCATTTTCTTGTGAGCCAAGTCCTTCAGGGCATGGAAGTTCACATGCCCATACTTTGCATGCCATCGCCATGCATCTTCATTGATTCGTGCTAGGAGACACTCCGAGAGGGCCGACTCAATGTTCAAAACATAGAGATGGTTCCTTGACCTTTTCACCTTGGCCAATGCCTTGTGGGTTCTGTCCAAGATTTTCATCACACCTTCTTCAATCATAATCTTGCAACCGTTCTCACCGAGCTGACCGAGACTAATTATATTGCTTCTTAGTATCGGGATGAAGTAGACGTTGGTGATTATGCGATGTTCTCCTGTGAGGCGCTCGAGCAAGACAGAACCCTTTCCTTGTATCTCCACAGCTGAGCCATCTCTAAACTTGACAGATCCCAATACGGTCTTGTCAAGCTCTGCAAACTTCTCCATGCAGTCAGTCATGTGATTACTTGCACTGGTATCAAGGTATCAAGCCTTTTGTTGTGTACCGCTAAGCTTCAGTATCACCTTGTCTTCGTATAGAAACACTTCCTGAGTAGGTTCCCTCGTCACCCCATGCACTGTCACTATTGTGACTGCCGGACTGGTCGAGATTGTTGCCATGTCGATGCCTTTGACAAGCTTGCAGACTTCAGCTAGGAGAAGTGTGGGCTCATCCAAGTTTTTTATTTCTCTCCTATTCGGCTTCTTGCAATCATTGACGAAGTGACCGTATTCGTTTCAATTGAAGCACTTGACTTTGGATTTGTCATAGTCACGTGGCCTTCTTTTATCGAGGAACTTCTCATTGTTGCCGCGTCCATCACCGTATCCTCCACCTTGGGAGTGGCCACGGCCGTGGCCTCTGTCATTGCGGCCACCTCTCTTGGAGCTGCTATTTCCCTCTCTTCTTGCTCTATCAACGTGAGCATCTAGCTCAGCTCTGGTGAAGATCAGCTTCTCACGACGTCTTGCTATTTTCTTCGAAGGTTCTTAGCCTCCTGATAGCTTCGGACACTATCATCTTTGAGATGTCTCCAAATTGTTCAATCGTGCCAATGATGTCGATAAAATTTGCCGTGACCGACCCGAACAATTTTTCGACGACCTAAGTTTCGCTGATTTTTCCACAAAAATACCAAAGCTCACTGAATAGCTTTGTGTGCTTCTTGGAGTACTCACTTATCGACTCGGAGTCCTCCATCTCCATCTTGTTGAGCTGCTACTTCAAAAAGGGGTCTTGCCCGTGTCACCTTGTCCTCGCCGAGCTCCATCTCTCAGAGAGCTTCCCAAGCCTCCTTCGTTGTTTCAAACTCGGCTAAGGTCATTAGGACCAAGCCTGGGACAGCTTGCGAGATGGCGACCATTTCATCTTGGTCTTTCTCCATGTCGGCATCTTCTTTATCGCCTTCTATCACCGACCAAACACCCAAAGAGTGGAAAATCAACTTCATCTTCACGGCCCATATGCTGTAGTTTGATTCGCTCAACATCGGGTATTGGATTAGTATAGTTTTTGATGATGACATCTTCTTGCTACCGAAATTCTCACCATCGGAGCTTTTCTTCTTGCCGGTGGAGTCGTTGTTGCTATCGCCAGCCATTTCCTTTGCCTCACGATCGGTGGCTCTAACACCAAATGTTGGTTTCTTAAGCCTAGATCATGATTGATAGAACGAGTACACGGGAAATCAATTTAGAGCTAGAGGCTCATATCGTGCCTCCTCTTCTTGTTTTCTTGTATTGCCTTTCCTTTTTTTTGGTGATTACACTAGGCTGGTCTCTACCTCCTTACATAGGTGAAAGAACCTCATACAAACTAATGAGAACTAGGAGTCATAATCCTACTCTTATTCCTTCTCTTTTACTCCAACTTTCTTAAGCAATGAGATTAATTCCATCATTTCATATGTCCATCGAACATAGTGTCGGATACGGATAGTATATCCTGAATACGGAAATGAATACGGTTTGAGTACTAACCAATCATATTCAATATTACCTGTATTTCTTCAGAAATTATCCGGATGATTATTCGGATATTGTCTGTATAATATCTCAATTGCTTTTTTTTGCATGTCATAGTATGTGAATTAACCCCTCACTAGTACAGAAATCCATATCCGAGGCGGTTGAAATAGCACATCCGAGGCGGTTATAGCAACCGCCTCGACGGAGTGGTTGCGGATATGGGGGCATGCATCGGAGGCGGTTATGCATCCGCCTCGGATTAGACTTATCCGAGGCGGTTGAAACGCGGCAATCGCCACGGATAGTAATAATCGGAGGTGGTTACATTTTATTAACCGCCTCGGATATCTCCTTATCCGAGGCAGTCATAATAATTTAATCGCCTCGGATAAGTTGTTATCCGAGGCAGTCAGAATAACGTAACCGCCTCGGATAACTCTCTTATCCGAGGCAGTGAGGATAGCTTAACCGCCTCCATTAGAGATATCCGAGACGGTAGATAAGTTGCAACCGCCTCGGATATGGTTTTAAACAGGCATTATTTAGCCTGATTTACTAGCCTCCCTGAAAAAGCAAACAGTTCATATGAATTTTCTATAGCACAGCACGTCCACAACAGATTTACATAGCACACTATTCAATCATTCATTCTCGCATCAATCACAAGACATAAACTGCAGACATTCACATACATACACATATAAGTAATATTACAAAACTTGTTCATTTGTGACATATACTCAATTCACATCCATGATATTGATCAAATTCAAAAAAGTAAACATCTTGACATGAATAGAACCACTCGCCGCAGCCTCCGTACACGATAGCTGTTGATAAAAAAGTCTCATTTGTTAAATAGTGACATTCATAAGAAAAAGATAGAATTATTTGACACCCATATATACATTAGCACCGATCAAAAAAGTAAACGACATTTACAAACATCAAGTGCACTTGTCATTTGAAACCACAAGTTCGAAAGATAACTACAAAGTCTACAACTTTGCAACCAATGAAGTAGCAACTCCGTAACCAATGAAGTACGTAATGACCTAACTAGAAACCTAAGTAATGATCTAACTAGTTGCAATCCTAAGTTCCTAGCATGCCTCCGAGGAACCGAAGCGTCCTTGGGGACTAATGACCTCGTTGTTTAGGAAGCTAGCGATATGCGACTGAATCTGGGACATGTCCATATCTTCCAACTGTTTGATTCCCATGGTTTGCGCCCCTCCCTGAAAACATGAGGCTTACACTCAGGGCGAATAGCATGATTAAACACTAGACATTAGTTAGTGGCGATGGTTTCATACCGCTAGATCTCCATACTTTGGGTTGCTGCTAAGGGCTAGCATGTGGAAACACACGTAATACCCACAGGAGTCGGTCCCTTCGGGCTGCTGCCGGCACTACAAAAGGAATATCGATTAGGTATAGAGGGCAGAAGTATGATGGCATTAGTTCGAGGAGTCAAGGACATTACGGAATACCTTAAACTTTGAGTCATAATGTAACTCGACGGCCACTCCTTTCTTGACCTCCTTGTGCCTCCCTCCATGTTTGACGTACGTGTCAAATGCTCTAGGTGATTCAAAACAATTAGCATCGAACTGTCGTTTCCTTTGTGAAGAAGACAGAATAGGCATGGACGAAGTAGAAAGTTTTGGTACTCACTCGTCGAGTAGACGCATGATGTCCACGTACGCTTGCTTGTGGTAGTCAATGCTATGCCTCATGGAATCAAGGTACCATACCTTATTCCACTTCGGCACGATCACGAGGAGGATCCAATGGCCCCTGATTATACGATACAAAGTTATTACATGTTTAGCCGTCGAACCATGAGAATTTGCAAAGGATGTGGCTTACCCGATGTTATAGGCAACCTGGATGGAATCTCGTGAGGAGTACTCATGGAGTAAATGCACGACGTAATCCCGCACCATGATCTTATCTGACGCGATGGATTGGGCCGAGATCAAATGTGGGTCGCCGAACCCCACAGAGTTCTTAAGCTTTCTTCTTTCGCTAAGATCAATCATGTATCTGAGTACAGGAGAAGAACGATTTAGATTGCAGGCATATAGCGGTGATAAAACAAATAGGTGCTGTGTTGTAAGGACTTACAGCGTGAAGCATCTCATGAGACTGGCGTCCAGCTCACAGAAGTGCATCATGTTGAAGATGTCCGAGAAATCCACGGGAAACATATTCCCTTGGCGATGCCTGAAATGTTCCTCCGTGAAGTAGACTACGATGCCGACTCTTGTATCTGGGAACGGCCTGTTCGACAAATCGAGATAATGGTCGTGAAGCGTCCGGCAGGCTACGCCCAGGTTCACGTCAGCGTCAACCATAGGTTGTCCCGGCACGTGCTGGCGAGCTACCTCCGCTAAAGGATACTCCACATCAGCCGCCTGTTTTGAAGCAGACTTCTTGGCTTTGTATACTTTCAGCTTGGATGTGGCCCCTTGACTCTTCGTTCAAACACGGCTTGGCCGTGAGCTCTCCACTGGTGGTAGTGCCAAGGGTTGAGGGGGTAGTGAACAACGTGGAAGCTCGACATGTGGTAGGCTCGGAAGTGGCTGAGGAAGGACGAGCTGCCTCGAAACCTCCGGTGGAGATCGAGCAACCACCGGTGAAAAGCTGAGCATCCCTTGATCCGGCGAGCATGGAGGAACGGACGGTGCGCTCGGTGCTGATTCCAGGACTATGTCCTTCTTCGGCCACTGGACGAACGACCCGACCGCGTCGCTTAGCAACTGCATCTCATCAGTATTTCGCGCGTTCCGCAAGGGACAGTTAGCAAAGGTCGGGTTGATTGCCTCGACCTGCACTCGCGCGAAGCCTGGCGTTAACGGGACACCGTGTATCACCGTTCTAGGAGCAGATGGCCAGACCTGACCGTACGCAGCGTCCATCGAGAAGTTCGTCGTAGCGAACTGTATCTGCATCTTGCACCTTGTCGGACCCCCAATCTGGTCGACGGGAGAACAATCCTCGGCACCCGAGGCGCAGCTACTGCGGCGGGCACCCGGGCTAATTGCGACCGGCGCCCTGTCCTGCAGATACTGTGCTGAAAGCCTCTCCTCCATCACCCTCATTCTCTCCTCAAACTGCACCTCAAGGGACGACTGTATCTCTGCTTTCATCTGCTCGGCTCTTGCTCGCTTCCTCTGCCGGCGTGCCTCCTGCGTGTCCCCAGTGAAGGCTTTACTCCATGTCGCGAGATTACCAAAACCCCTGGTGCGTCCGTACGGCTCTCTGGTGCCGATGGCCTCGGAGAGTATGTCTTTCTCCCGACTTGGCACAAACGAGCCTTGAGACGCCTGCTCATTAAGCCCCACCATCCTCTGATAGACCTCCTCGTCTCCAGGGTTTGTCTAGACGCGTTGACCACGAGGATCCACCTTCATCCTTGCCCTGCACCAGTCCCCGATTCGGCTGTCGCTGAAATCCGAGAACACCGGCTGCTGACCGTGCTTCTCCGCTTCCTCGTCCTCCTTCACCCACTTCTTCTTAGCACTGACGTACCCTAAGGTGCCGAGAAAATGCGGGTGCTTGTTCCTCCTGGCTAGCTCTTGCCCCTTCTGGCTATCTGCCTGGAACTCTTCGGACGACTTCAGGGCACAGAACTCCACCCAATCTTCTTCGGAGACATCCGGGTATGCCTGGCAAGGTGACTTCTCTTGCTTCAGATAGTCTCTCACAAGTCTGTGCTTGAAATTCCTCCAGCACTTCCCAGCTGTCAATATGGTAGCTCGGTAAAATTCAACTTCGACCTCTTCCGAGTACATGAAGGAGCCCTTCACTTCCTCGAATAGGGATCTCCGCTCCTCCCATGTTAGCTCACCCTAATCGGCGAGGGTGATCCTAACCCTAGAATGGGCGACCACCCCGCATAACGTCCTCCATTTCTTCCGGGTTTCTTCCGGTTCAGGAACTCCGGTCACCGGATCCAAGCTCTGCACTACCCATCTGCCCTTCGGCCGTCCGCTTCCTTGGTTTGCGAGAACCCTTTCCTGACGATGTTGACGGTCTTGGCGACCCCGACGGTGATACCGTATGGGAGGGCGACGGGGAGTTTGTCTCCATTCTAATAAGGATGAAAACATACGCAATTTGCAGTTGAAAACATATACATGGAGGAAACACTTCAATTATCATAGATATGTTCTATCAGAAGTTCTACCTAATCTCTAGATTCTACTAACTAATTACTTGGAAGAGTACGGGGATTCAACATGTACCAACTTAAGCAAAGGTAACCTGGTCGTCATGGTCTAAGTTGAGTTGCGGATTGAGTGACAGTCACTCAAGCAGCTACTCAACTTAGACCATGACGACCAGAGTCATATGACCTTGATGCAGTTGGTTTGCCACAAGTATTCTCCTTGAAATATGCTTGCCCAATGCTTGCTGACACATGATATTTGAATGCACTCGTAGATTGTTAACCGAACTAGTACTTCTACAAGGAGATGTTCAGGGAGACTACCTACTGGTCCATCATTGCTATCTATCATATGGCTATCAAACAAAGAATACAAGCTAAGTGCATATGTTTTCATGTTCAGTCCAACAACAAGAAATAAAAAATCGATCTCTTCAAATCCACGCAATGATTTTATAGTCCTGATCTGAGATTCTGATAAATTACCCCATATGTGCATAAACAAACGCTGGCAATAAAGTGTTGCTTCTCAGAAACAATACATTGACTGCTAAATGCCAATGGCAGATAAATATACAAATTATAAAAGGGGTATGTAATACTTGCTAAGCGTCTTTCTTACAAACAGAATTGCCTCTCGTCCTCTATGTTCCATCTCAGAAAAAAAAAGATCTTTAGCTCTCCTTTCTCACAGTGGAAACCTTAAACAAACTGAAGCTTAAAGAATTAAGTGTGCAATTTGATTCCCTTTATCAACAGGAGGAGAACAGAACTACCTTATCATCCTAAAGAAACACAGTAAGCCTAAACTCATATGTTGCTTGTGCACTACAAAATATAGAGACCAACAGGAGAGGACCCACTACGTGGAGTTGCCAAGAAAACCATCTTGTTCATACATTAAAACAAAGTAGTAACACTGTGAATCCAGTTGGGAGTTACCTTGCGGTTCTAAGAGGAGGAGAGGCCAGCGGTGGTGGTCGGGGAGGAGCTCGGGGGAAGCCGCCGCTCGGGGGAGGAGCCCGCGGTGCTCCGGGGAGGCGGCCGCGTTGCTCGGGGTCGGAGGCGGCGGTGCTCGGAGGAGGCAGCGCTGGACGGGGGCGGCGGCGCTAGGGTCGGAGGCGAGGGCGCTGGTGAATGGGAGGAATTAGTGCGCGCGGGTGAGGCAGTTTGAGTTTTTATACGGGACATATCGGAGGCGGTTAAACCGATCTGACCGCCTCCAATTATGAATAAAGGAGGCGGTTACGTGGATCTGACCGCCTCCGATATATACATAAAGGAGGCGGTTACGTCGATCTGACCGCCTCGGATACGTATACATAAAGGAGGCGGTTACTTGTATCTGACCGCCTCGGATATATACATAAAGGAGGCAGTTACTTGTATCTGACCGCCTCGGATATATACATAAAGGAGGCAGGTTTTTAGATATAATCGCCTCGGATATAGATAAAGGAGGCGGTTGGTAAATTCCAACTGCCTCGGATAGGTTTGCTAAACTTTGTGCACAATTCAGTTCACAGTTTCAGAATTGACAGCAAACAGATATACAAATACAACACCAATATAACATCACATATACACAGATATCAACAACATAAATACATCACCATTTGCACATACATGTTTCTTGCATGTTCAAACCAACAAAATCATCACTTCCTCAAATTATGTTCAAACCAACAAAATCAACACTTCCTCAAAAATGTTCAAACCAACAAGCTTTACCATGGACATCCCACATATATATATCACCATTCTACAACCTTCGCATGTTTCAACCAACAAAATCAGCACTTCTCAAATTATCTTCGCTTCCTCATCCTTTTCTTCTTGCGAGGCATTCCCTCTTCGAACTCTAGTCCTTCTTGATGATCTTGACGTGCGTACACCGCTTCGTTTGGTTCATCGGTAATCGGGTCTCTAATGCTATGTTGCACCGGAGGTGCATCTTCAAAGACCTTGTATCGGTCCTCATCCACCAATCCCTGAACTCCCACAATCTTCCTTTTACTCTGTAGGACAATCTTCCACGCCTCGGTTCTATCTGGATGCTCCCACCTTAGCTTTGCCCTGTGCTCGTCCATGTACAGGGCAATGGCGGTTGTGTGTTGCAGCACTGTGAAATGGGCGAGAGCGTGACCAGGTTGATCGGCTGTTATTGATTTCTTTCCGATGGTCTCAACACCATCAAGCCTGCCTTCGTGCCGAGAGCGTGGAATGCCAATTGGTTGGTTCGACTCCATGTAGTCAACACAGAACTCGACCACCTCCTCCGCAGCGTAACCTTTGACAATGCTTCCCTCTGGTCGATACCTGTTTCGCACGTAGTGCTTCAAGATTCCCATGAATCTTTCGAACGGGTACATGCTCCGAAGGAAGACGGGCCCGCACATCTTGATTTCGCGGACGATGTGGACGATGAGATGCACCATTATATCGAAGAAAGAGGGGGGGAACACATCTCTAGCTGACAAATAGTCTCCGCCGCCGCTAACTCCAGATCGTCTAGTTCGAACACGTCCATCATCTTCTGTGAGATCTTGTTGAAGAAGAAGCAGAGGTTGGTGATTGATTCTCGGACGTTAGGCGGCAGAATATTCCTGATTGCAATTGGGAGCATCTGTGTCATCATGACATGGCAGTCATGAGACTTCATGCCGATTAGTTTCAAGTCCTGCATCGAGACGAGCCTCTTGATGTTGGCGGAGTAGCCCGACGGAACCTTCACGCCATGCAAGAAGTTGCAAAACTCGGTTCTCTCAGCCTTGGATAAAGTGTAACAGGCAGGGGGGATGTATGTCTTCCCGTTAGGCAGTAGTACAGGCATCAGCTCTGGCCTGATTCCCATGTCAACCATGTCAAGTCGGGCCTTGACGCCATCCTTCATCTTGTCCTTCATGTTTAGCAGTAGACCCAGCACGCTGTCACAGACATTCTTCTCTATGTGCATCAGATCGATGCAGTGCCGGACGTCTAGATCCTTCCAGTACGGTAGGTCCCAGAACACCGATCGCTTCTTCCAGTACGCGGACTCATCTACGGCCTTCTTTTTCTGACCCTTTCCCAGCACGACGTGGACATCATTAACCTTCTCGAAAACCTCTGCACCGCTTATTGGCCTTGGTTTCGCACCGTTCTCCGTTCTCCCGTTGAACTGTGACTTCCACCTCCAGTAACGGTGCCTTACAGGCAGGAAGCGCCGGTGACCCATGTACACGACTTTCCCGTAATTCTTGAGACTTAGGCTCACGGTATTCTCCATGCATATGACGCAACCTTTGTGTCCTTTCACCGTCTGACCAGAGGTGTTGCCGAGAGCGGGAAAGTCTTGGATTGTGCAGAACAGCATGACCCGCAGAGTGAAGTATTCTTGATGATGACATGGCACCCGGGGATCATCAAGGAGGACGAATCCGGCCCTCTGGCTACAGGGCAGGCCGGGCCGACTACTCGGAGTTTGACTCCCACACGGGGGTGCCTCATCAACGTGGAGTACAAGACATGGACTAATACCCGTCCGGCTTACTCAGAATCTGTTGTAACCGAATAGGAAATCAATCTGTTAAACCGATCCGGACTCCTGTAACCCTATCCCGACCGCCTATATAAGGCTCGGTATAGGACCTCCGATCGGTGAGAGGCTCTAAGGCTCTAAGTCTCTAAGTCTCCATTGTTTCATAGCTCAAGTCCCCTCGAGATCGATTCTCTAGGGCTTGCGGCACTCGGGATACAAGCAATACCAGCCACCAAACACAGGACGTAGGGTATTACCTCTCCGTGAGGGCCTGAACCTGTCTAAATCCTGTCTCCCGTGTGCACTCATCCTGATTTGCTGTGCTCACACCGCCCCATATTAAGTATTGCTGGAATAATACTCCGACAGTTGGCGCGCCAGGTAGGGGAGTGCGCATAGATCCATCTGCACGAATCTGGATGGGTTTCCATCAGCCACAACAACGTCTTCGTCCCGGGAAGCATCGTGAGATTCGCTCTCGCGAACGCTGTCCCGGACCCTGGCCAACTTTTCTGATTCGGAAAGTTGAACTTCATCGCCGACAAGATCGGCCAGCTCCACCTCTGCTACTCGGCGACGTCCCGATCGGCAGAGGCTCCATCAGCTTTTCAGCACGGGCCTCCCCCTGAGCCCGCGCCTTTGGTCCCTCTCCCCAGGGAAGAGGCTACGCCGAAACCGGATCCGTTTGCTGCGCACGAGTTCGCACTCGGATCCCGACTGGTGGGGGCTATTGACTCTCTCCTCCCCGTCCTTGAGTATGATTCGGACGATTACGAGAGCTCTGGTAACCACCATCCGTCCCGGGAAGTCTTCATGGCCAGCGCCGACTCGCTAAACAACGGCGATGGCCGAGCGGTCCCCATCGTGGAACAAACACCGGCTAAGCTTGAAGCCACCCGACTCCGACTCCTCGCCAAGGAGGAAGAGTTGGTTGAGCAACAGACTCGGCTCGCTCACCGACGCGACGAACAATGGCGCAATGACGACATGAGGGCTCGTGGACGCCAAGTCCATAACGAGCTTCGCATGCGCGAAAGGGACGGGGTCCCAATATTTCCGCTCCCGAGTCACAACATCGTTGCGGCCACAATGGCGGCACGTGCCATTGAGATCCCCGAGGGCAACCCGGGACACGACAAACTTCGGCGACTCCGCGTTCTGCTAGAGGAGACCGCCCTCCAGCAGGCCGAAGCTTCAGAAGGTCGCACCGGCTCCTTAGCAGGTGCAAGGAGTCGGCGCTCTACCCCTCCAAAAAGTCCACCAACCATGGGTGGAAGACGAGCGAGCCCCGACCGACTTCAGTCAGCCGGAGCGGTTCGTGAGCGACTCGGTCCTAATCGGGACGCCCGAGGCACCATAGACGCCAGAAACCGCGCCCGACGGGATGCGGACAAAAATGCTCGTCAAGCTGCACCGGTCCGCGATCGACTCGGACCAAGGAACCTCGCAGACGTTGAAAGAAGCGCTCATCACGGTTCCAGGAGAGACGAGCGTGACAGCCACCGCAACGACAGCAGCGCCACCAGCCGGGGACGTTCTCCGACTCCCTCCGGCATGGGATATTCGGGTCCGAAAGCATTCGGCCCCCGCATCCGCAGCGTCATCTTCCCGTCACAATTCCGAGTCACCGGCATCGACAAGTACACGGGTGAGACCCGGCCGGACATCTGGCTGGCTAACTATCACACGGCGTGCAGAACCAATGGTGGGAACGACTACGTCGCGATCCATTATTTACCGTTGTTTCTGGCCGACTCAGCACGAGCCTGGCTCACCAGCTTACCTCCGGGTTGCATCCAGACATGGAGCGACCTCGAGACCCTCTTTGTGAACAACTTCCAGGGCACTTATAACAGGCCCGGGAATGCGTGGGATCTCTACAGTTGTACACAAGAGGCGGATGAGACTCTCCGTGAGTACATCCAGCGCTTCTCCAAGAAGAAAAACTCCTTGCCCGAGGTCCGAGAGGGCGGCGTCATCACCGCTTTCTCCAAGGGAGTTCGGAGCACCGACCTTATCCACAAGATAGCACGTAAGAACCCCCAGACTACGCGCGAGCTCTTTGACATAGGCAACAACTTCGCCACCGGCGAAGAGGCTGTCCGTAGTGCTACCAGAGACGACAAGGGCAGGAGCAAAGGCAAGGCATCCGAGTCCCCCAGTCAGGACGCTCATCCTGAGTCGTTTAGAAAGAAGCACCGGAAGCATAAAGGCGGAGATCTCGTTGCTGCTGCCGAGCGTGCCCCGCCACGTCGTCCTCAGCGCACCAACGCGACCTTCGAGGAGATGATGAGTTAGCTGTGTCACTTCCATGGACCCAAGTCTAATCACTTGACACGCGACTACAACCTCTTGAAGAATTTGAACAAGCCCTACGTCCCCAATAAGGGCAAAAAGGAGCCCCCTCAGGACGAGGGTGACGAATTTCCGAAAGAGACCGCTTGCTTGATGATCTTTGGCGCACCAAACGGTTATGAGTCCAAACATCGCCAAAAGATTATTGATCGAGAGGTCAACGCAGTGGAACCGGCCGTGCCCAAGTACCTGCGATGGTTCGAGTCCGTGATTTCCTTCGGCAGCTTGGATCACCCCGACTACATCCCCCATCCGGGACGATTCCCCTTGGTGGTGGACCAAATCGTTTGCGGTGTCCGCCTCACCAAGGTCCTCATGGACAGTGGGAGTGGTCTCAACATCCTCTATGTCAAGACTCTTGATGACATGAAGATCTCTCATTCCGAGATCAAGCCGACTGGTGCCCCCTTCCACGGGGTAGTACCCGGCAAGATGGCGAGTCCACTCGGGCAGGTCAGCCTGCCCGTTACTTTTGGCACTCCCGACAACTTCCGGACCGAGACCCTCACCTTCGAGGTCGTCGACTTCCCAGGCTCGTATCACGCCATCTTGGGACATCCCTGCTACGCCAAATTCATGGCTGTCCCCAGCTATGTCTATTTGAAGCTCAAGATGCCGGGCCCCCATGGGGTAATCACGGTACAAAGCAGTTTTCAGCACGCTTACACGTGCGACCTGGAAAATTGCAACCTCGCCGCGGCCCAGATCGCGGAGGCCGCACTTACCGACCTCAAGTCGACCGTGGTTGAGGAAGCGCCTCCGGCCAAGAAGGCTTTGACATCAACATCGTTCCAGTCGGCGCAGGACACCAAGTCGATCCAACTCAACCCTGAAGACTCCTCCAAGACGACACAGATCGGGACTGCGCTTAGCGATAAATAGGAAAGCGCGCTCGTCAGCTTCCTCCAGAACAACCGGGATATCTTCGCATGGACATCTTCCGACATGCCCGGAGTTCCACGGGAGGCTGCCGAGCACTCTCTGAACGTTCGGCCGGATGCTAAGCCGGTCAAATAGCGCTTATGCCGATTCGCTGAGGATAGACGTCAGGCCATAGGAGAAGAAATAGCTAAGCTTCTAGCAGCTAGTTTTATTAAAGAAGTGTATCATCCCGACTGGTTAGCGAACCCAGTTCTTGTTCGCAAAAAGAATGGAAAGTGGAGGATGTGTGTTGATTATACTAGCCTTAACAAGGCGTGCCCCAAAGATCCTTTCACTCTCCCTCGCATCGACCAAGTGATTGACTCCACGGCAGGGTGCGAGATGTTGTGTTTTCTCGATGCTTACTCGGGCTATCACCAGATCAAGATGAAGGAGGATGACGAGATCAAGACATCTTTCATCACTCCCTTTGGCGCCTTCTGCTATGTTTCCATGCCCTTCGGCCTGAAGAACGTGGGCGCTACGTACCAGCGGTGCATACAGCGCTGCCTTCAGTCGCAGATCGGTCGGAACGTACAAGCTTATGTCGACGATGTGGTGATCAAGTCCCAGAAAAGAGAAGACCTCCTAAGTGACATGGAAGAAACTTTCTCCAACCTTAGGAAATTCAGCATGAAGCTCAACCCCGAAAAATGTGTGTTCGGGGTCCCTTCGGGCAAGCTACTCGATTTCATCGTTTCCGAACGAGGGATCGAAGTCAACCCGGAGAAGATCGACGCCATCATCAAGATGGGCCCTCCCAAGAACCTCAAGGACGTCCAACGGCTGACCGGGTGCATGGCGGCTCTCAGTCGTTTTATCTCCCGACTCGGCGAGAAAGCCATGCCCCTCTACAAACTCATGAAGAAGTCGGAGTCCTTCACCTGGACATCCGAGAACCAGGACGCCCTTGACGGCTTGAAGAAGTTCTTATCCACTCCCCCGGTGCTGGCATCTCCAATGCCCAATGAGCCACTGCTCCTTTATGTCGCAGCAACTACTCAGGTAGTCAGTACGGTCTTGGTCGTGGAACGCTCCGAGCCCGGTCATATTCAGAAGGTCCAGCGCCCGGTGTACTTCATCAGTGAAGTCCTTTCCGAGTCCAAGGCGCGGTACCCTCAGATCTAGAAGATCATCTATGCGGTGTTCATAACGTCACGGAAGTTAGTCCACTACTTCTAGGGACACCCCATTACGGTGGTCAGCTCCTTCCCAATCGCCGATGTCATCAACAATCGCGATGCCACGGGCAGGATTGCCAAGTGGGCGATGGAACTAATGGCTTTCAGCATAGTCTACGCCCCCCGCACGGCCATCAAGTCCCAGGCTCTCGCCGACTTCATGGCCGAGTGGACAGAAGTCCAGTCGTCGCCCTCCGTCGTCGACCTTGAGCACTGGACACTCTATTTCGACGGATCTCTGATGCTCCAGGGTGCGGGGGCTGGCGTCGTGCTCATCTCTCCCAAAGACGAGCGCTTCAAGTATGCATTACAGCTCCACTTCCCGGCATCTAACAATGTTGCCGAGTACGAAGCTTTACTTCATGGTCTTCGACTTGCTGCCTCACTCGGGATCCGCCGGCTCCTGGCACGCGGAGACTCCGAACTGGTGGTCCGGCAGGTCATGAAGGACTGGTCGTGCAGAGACCCCTCCATGGAAGCCTACTGCCAAGAAGTGCGCAAGCTTGAAGCCAAGTTCGACGGTCTTGAAATTACCCATGTTCTACACCGAGACAACGAGGTCGCGGACGCACTCGCCAAGCTGGGTTCCAGTCGGGACATCGTTCCGACTGGAGTTTTTCTTCACGAGTTGCATACCCCCTCTATCAAAGCAGAAACAACACCCAAGACCGAAGAACAGCAGGTCCCGGAAGGCGACGCTATTCAGCAGCCCTCTCCAGAGGTCCTGGCCGTCACTCCCGACTGGACGGCGCCCTTCCTAGATCATCTGCTACGGGACGCCCTCCCACCAGACAAAACTGAGGCGCGCCGCATTGCGCGACGCGCCAAGTCCTTCGTTGTCATCAACGACGAGCTGTACAAGAACAGTACCTCCGGGGTCCTCCAGCGGTGCATACCTCAAGAGCAAGGACAACAGCTGTTGTCCGATATCCACTCGGGCGTATGCGGCCACCATGCGGCACCCAAGTCGCTAGTCGGGAAAGCCTTCCGATAAGGTTTCTACTGGCCGACTGCTCGGAGTTCAATCAATCCTTCGCAATCTCTCTGCCAGCAGAAGTCACTCGGGAAGTTTGATTAGAAGCGCCGACCGACAACAGCAAGATCGTGAAGGACTCGGGGGCTACTGATGATGACATGGCACCCGGGGATCATCAAGGAGGACGAATCTAGCCCTCTGGCTACAGGGCAGGTCGGGCCGACTACTCGGAGTCCGACTCCCACACGGGGGTGCCTCATCAACGTGGAGTACAAGACATGGACTAATACCCGTCCGGCTTACCCAGAATCTGTTGTAACCGAATAGGAAATCAATCTGTTAAACCGATCCAGACTCCTGTAACCCTATCCCGGCCGCCTATATAAGGCTCAGTAGGGGACCTCCGATCGGTGAGAGGCTCTAAGGCTCTAAGTCTCTAAGTCTCCATTGTTTCATAGCTCAAGTCCCCTCGAGATCGATTCTCTAGGGCTTGCGGCACTCGGGATACAAGCAATACCAGCCACCAAACACAGGACGTAGGGTATTACCTCTCCGTGAGGGCCTGAACCTGTCTAAATCCTGTCTCTCGTGTGCAACCATCCTGATTTGCTGTGCTCACACCGCCCATATTAAGTATTGCCGGAATAATACTCCGACAATTCTCTTTTGTCCGCATCCCATACCTGCACTCCTGTGTTCCATAGTGTTTCTAGATCATCCATCACCGGTTGGAAATACACGTCGATGTCGTTACCAGGTTGCTTAGGCCCTTCGATAAGTACGGACATCATAATATACTTCCGTTTCATACAAAGTCAGGGAGGTAGGTTGTACATACTGAGAAGTACGGGCCAGGTGCTATGTCGGCTGCTCATGTTGCCAAATGGATTCATTCCATCCGTACTCAGCGCAAACCTTACGTTCCTACTTTCCGCAGTGAATCGGGGATACTTCCTATCGATGTTTCTCCACTGGATAGCATCGGCAGGGTGTCTGAGCTTTCCATCGGACGTCTTCCGCTCCTCCTCATGCCAGCGAAACAGTTTTGCTTCCTTCGGGTTTGCAAACAAACGCTTCAGGCGCGGGATTACAGGCAGGTACCAAGCAACCTTCGCAGGAGTCCCCTTCGTCGCCTCGACGAATTCGTCAGCTCCTTCTACTGCAATCTTACCCTTGTACCGAGAAGTCTTGCACACAGGGCATGAATGTAGCTTCGCAAACTCTTTCCGGTATAGGATACAGTTGTTCCGACATGCATGTATCTTTTCAACTTCCAGTCCCAACGGACAAAGCACCTTCTTCGCTCTGTACGTGTTTATGGGTAACTCATTCCCCTCCGGAAGCATGTCCCCTAGGAGGCCCAACAACTCGTTGAAACTCTTGTCGGACCAGCTGTTGCTCGCCTTCAGCTTCAATAGTTCAAGCACGGCATATAACAAAGTGAACTTAGCCTTGCATCCTGCGAATAGCGGTTTCTCCGAGGCCCCATCAAGCCTAGGAATTGTTCGTACTCTCCTTCGGTTTCGTGCCCTTCGAAATCACGGAGCATCTGTTCCAGCTCAGGCATTGAGTCGGGATCATCGGACCTCTCATGGTGTGAATCACAGCCGATATCAAATGGCATATCGGTTGCTTCTTCATCGGCACAGATATCATTATCTGATACTACGGCTTCATCTTCACCGTGCTTGGTCCAAGTTGAATACCCTTCCATAAAACCTCTCTTGAAGATGTGGTACTCAATATGATGGAGCTCGAAAGTCCTTACGTTACCACAGTCTACGCATGGATAATACGTGTCAGCTCTGCCCTCTTTCAATATGTCCGCCTTGGCAGCTGCCATAAATGCTCTCACTTCATCTCTATACGCCTCTGTGTTACGAGCTCCGTACATCCACGATCGATCCATCTAAGCCGTGCATGTGGAAAGTTGAAATTTTAGTTCAAAATATGAAGTGCATCGACTTCGTGACATTAGTTTATCATTACTTCAATTACTAACCTAACTGAATTATCAAAATAATTACTAACCCGCTTAATACTAACTAATATAAATAACTAACCGTACTAATTGACTAATATAACTAAGCTATATGCGTCGACTCTCTTCAATTACTAATGTATAACTAACCAAATTAGCACTTCTTGCATATGAAAATTAAATAAGCCATAAAAATAAATCCATCATTAATTATTTTTCTTTTTACCCACAAAATTCATTAAACATTTCAATACCTTAACACATCTTGCAATGCATTGAACCATACGATAATTCAAACATCTCCATCGATCTAATTATGATCATATAATTGTATATTCTCAATGTCCAATAAACAAAGCAAAATCACCAAATTATTGGATGAATTGAATCAAAAACTATGCACTAACCTTTGGTAAGCAACAAAGAAGTATTATCTCGAACTATAATCTTCCAAATGTAACTTCTCCACCGAAGAATCGCCAGAAAACCGCTCAAAAAATCGTCAGCAAATCGCCATATCCAACACATATCTACCTACTGGTCGTCTGTCAGCTCGCGCAGCACAATTAATACTGTGAATCATAAATCCATATAACTTCCTCGGATATTACATATATGGAGGTGGTTATATATCAAAAATCGCCTTGGATATGTACCAACATATCCGAGGCGGTTGACAATATATAACCGCCACGGATAACGACCACATCCGAGGCGGTCATAAATAAGTAATCGCCTCGAATAACATTGGAGGCGGTCATAAATAAGTAAACGCCTCGGATATGGTTGTTATCCCTGGCGGTTGTTCCCGGACTCGTTATCCGAGGCGGTTATTTCATACTAACCGCTTCCGACGTTTCTTATTCGTGGCGCTTCTACTTAACCGCCTCGGATAAGGCGCCTCGTATAAACGATTCTGTACTAGTGCCTCCTCGTTCCTCGTATTTTATTGGTATAATTAATGAAGGACTTCCTGCATGAAATAATCCAGTCAGATTTGGAGGTCTTAGTTTGCTATTTTGTACTCTTGTCGTCAATGGTTGCACTTATTAAACTATTATTAATTTGACTGTAAGTGGAATTTTTTTTGTTAAAATGTTACATATTTATGTATTTTGGACATGTATAGTTGGTTGTTCAATGTTCTATGTGTATGATATATGAATGTTTTTCGAACATGATATCCAACAAAATATTCATCTCCTGTACCGAATTTGATGGGTATTCATACCATATGCCTGACCGGCACTATCTGCGTTCATATTCGCATCTGAGTATCCATTCTGGTGCCGAAAAAATATGAAAACAAATATAATTCAAATGATATGTGACCGAATTCGTTTTGATTGTACCCTTACACTGTTCTGCGTATTAAGGGATGTTAATTCCTCCGTTTGGTTTGTGGGTTCGGGCATCCTTCCTTGCCCATTGATCGTCTCTTTTTCCTTTGCCCAACCGACGCAACTCATTCAGATTAAACAGGCAGCAGCTCGTATGTGCAGCACGACACGTCGGCATACACGAACAGTTCCGTCGTCATATAATGGCTCAAATATATGCTTTGAGCTATTGATAGAAAATAAAAAGGAATCTTAAGAGAAACCCTTCTAAATTGAGGAAACTTGGTGCAAACTTACTCTTAATGGAGTCACCCGGTGGCTTTAGCCTGACACGCTTTGGTGCATATGATGCAAAGATGATTTGTGCACGTTTTGAGGATGCAGGGGTAAGATTGTTCATTCATAACGTAGTTTCTCTATTTGTAACTACATGTCGTTTTAGACATGAGCGTTGTTAGTAAACTTTATACACGTGTATCTTTACTATTTCTCTCGCATTTTTAGTTTCTGTAGTAATAGTGTGCACGGCGCAATTTGTGCGGTCATGTATGTAGGAGCTCAAGACGTGCATGTCCACATACGGAGCACGTCTAGGGGCACGTCTTTGCTAACTGAACAGCTTGATCCGCACTCATGGGATGGTGCGAGTCACATGGGATCATGGCGCATGTTTAGCGCGACGGTTAGTTATAGGTTCCCTTTAAATAAGAGGAGAATAAAACGAAAAAAGTAGCGGAACCTATATGCATGTACTCTTTGCTCTTCTCGCGAACCTGGAGTATCCGCAATGCTATAACACATGACTCCGGAAGTGCGTCGATCGGGGTTCGGTGTGATTCCTGACGGACTACAAAAATTCCTTCTCATCTGCGTCGATTGAGGGTTCGATCCGACTCCTGACGAAAAATTTCTTCTCATCTGGCATCCTGACGGACTACAAAAATTCCTTATCTACGTCGATTAAGGGCTCGGTGCGACTCCCGACGGACTATAAAATTTTCTTCTCATCCGGCAGGCTGCCAAATGAGAAGGAATTCACGGTGGCAGCAGATATTCCATATCCCCGTCTTTAATGAGGATTTACTCGTTTAAGAGTCAGGTTTGGATAATTTTTCTACCCGTGAGGATAAGAATAGTACAAATGTTGCCCTCATTAGGTAAGGCGGGTCCAGGTTCGGGACCCTATCCCCATGCCCGATATCTACCGGGTTCCCATTAATTAGTATGACAGAAGAAACCTTACATGTTAGGTATATAAAGTAGTGAAAAAACTCTCAACTTCTCCCTCTTATTCCTAATTTTCCTCAATCCCCATCCCGAAGCCGCCTCCTGCCCTTCTTTCATGGCGTGGCACTGCACCGCCGAACACCTATGCGGGGCTCGCTGACGGAGTAGTCAGTCTCCGTTCCTCCTCCGCTACGCCGCCTCCATTTCTCCTCCACGAGACCACACCCCATCAGTTTGACACTGACCGGACCCACCCACCGTTCCTCCTCCACTCTCATCCACGCTCTCCCAGGTCCCACCCAGGCGCCGTCGAGCCGACGGAAAGAATCACTAGCAGCTGGACCGCCAAAGTTGGTGACAGGACACCGGAGCAGCATCCGGAGTTATCGGGTAAGGATACTTGCCGTGGACTCATTACCGGCGGGGAACGGGGACGAGAAAAACCTTACCCGAGCACAAGGACGGAGATAGGTAGCAAGGAAAATGGAAATCTCAAGGATCGGGCCGGGGAGGTCACCCCCCGGGATAGTCCCCGTCGCCATCCTGAGGCAGGGCCTACAACTAGGAGACACGAAAGGTAAGAAATCAGTAGCGTCCTATGCAGCGTGTGCTCGTCGTATTCAGATGGCGGAACACAAGACCATCTTACGGAATCCTGCCCCGAGCTACTGGACAGAAATAAATGTAGATGGCGCCTTCGACCGAGATTCAGGTCGGGCTAGCATCGTAGTCGTTATCCGAGATGGTGCAGGAGGCGTCCTCCTCTTGGCCTGCAGATTCATCAGGCGCTCGCCAAGTATATGTCAGGTCGAAGCTTTGCCATGTCTAGAAGGACTGAAGCTAGACGCAGACTGGATACGTGAACCAGCCATCCTCAAATGAGGTTGTCTATCCATTGTCAAAGAGCTTAACTGTAACAAGACGATATATATGTTCGGATTATGATTTTATTCTCCCGGAGGCATTAGCCTTTGGTAGCGAGCCTGCAGATGAAGCACACGAAGAGAGAACAGAATGAGGTCGCCCATGAGCTTGCGCAACTCGCGAAACGCTCAGGTCACGCTGCGGTTTGGCGCCTCGCGTCCCTTAGTTATGTATAGCACGTGGTTGCTCGAGATTGTAATTTAAACTCTGACTAATGGATAAAGTTCTCTTTTCCTCAAGAAAAAAAGTTCCTGCTCAGCGGCAAAGAATCAGATGATACTTAGAAAATTAGAACTAGTAGTAGGGTTGAAAATGGTACGGAAACGGTCAGAAAAATGTCTTACCATTTCCATTTCCGCACTCTTTTATCGGAACGAAAACGAATACGGAAACTCCGGAATCGAAACGGAAACGGAAAGTACCGGAAACGAATACGAGACGAATTCGGTCGAAAACGAAAACGATAACGAATATTTGTCAGAACACAATAACCCCTTGAACCGTGCACAAAAATATAATAAAAATAACATGACACAAATAATATATATTGCATAACCAATTATATTTATACGAGAGTAGGAAGGGTTAGCCTGTTAGGGATAGGGGATCTAGATGGGCTGGATGGGGTGGATGACTAGATGGGCCAGAACTTTTACGCGGGCTTATTCGAAAATATTCCGTTTTTCTTATACGGAATTTCCGTTTCCGTTTCCGTTTCCGTTTCCAACTGAAATCGTCGTACCGTTTCCGTTTCCGTTTCCGTATAAAATTTCCGTTTCCGTTTTCGTACCGAAAAATTCCGTTTCCGTTTCCGTGTAAGAGCTTCCGTTTCCGTTTTTTCCAGAAACGGATGAAAAATTTCCGGTCCGTTTACAACCCTAACTAGTAGGATATTGCATACTTGTGTTACACAACAGTAGTACTACATGTAGCAACGAGAACGGTATTCGAATCCGCATATATTAACACGAGTTCAACAATGAATCAATGAATATGCATTTCTACATTGTAAGACGAAAAGAGGCCTTCTAATTCTCGTGCCGCAGTCTTTAGGTCAGGGAGGAAAACAGATGATGCAAGGTTGTGTGTGCGCTAGGGATGAAAACGGATCGGATTCAGACGGATAGTGTTCTTACCATATCCTATTCCACATTTTTTTGTCTGATTCGGAGGCGGAGTGGATAGTGCTCGGATGCGGATACGAATACGGATTTGTCGGAATCGGACATGGTACGGAAACGGATCGGACTCGGATCGGAAACGGAAAATGTAGGCGGATAGTACGCACATACAAATAAATACATTTTCAACAAAATCATATGAGTAAATTAAGTACTAACAACATACATAAACTACAAAGCACACACTGATTAATGATATATAACAATTAACAAGTTGTAAGACTAAAAGATTACATATTTGATGATCAATCTATAAACACTAGAAGGTAGTAAACATTCACAAATAAAATACTAGCAAGCAGCTGCACTGGACATATACGCACAACAACCATCTCATAAACAAAGTTAACATTCACTAAAATTACAAGTCCATACTTGAAATTCTATCAGAAAATCGGATAATCCTATTTAGGAGTGCCGGATTATCCGGCTAGAAAATCGGATAATCCTATTCGGTGAGATATTAGTAATACCGTATCCTATACCATATCCTATACATCGGATTCGGAATCGGAGCGGATGGTACTCGGATGTCAAAAATCTCTTACCATATCCTACAAAAACCGGATTCGGCGCCGGATCGGATCGGAAATTATCCGTACCGTTTTCACCCCTAGTGTGCGCACTCCACGAACCGTGTCAAGTGAAGTCTTCAGCTCTTCGCGCGGATGGAGACCAATAACCTGCAACCTTAGGTGATGAAAATCACAGGTTTTGTTTTGTCTCTGCTATTTAGTTCCCTATGTTTGTGTTGTTTTGTCTCTGCTGTTTAATTCCCTACGTTTGCTCTCCGAATATTTTTATTCCTTACATGTGTGGTCCTGAGATGACAAGCTTTGCTCCAATCTAAGTGATATCTTTGATATCTTGATTTAATGCAAAATGTAAGCTACTTCTAGTATGGTCTCTTTTAATAGGAATTGGAGATAAAGTTTCTCTTGTTCAAAAAAATATGCATTCTATATTGAACTACTAATGTGATGATGATGGGAGAAAAAACAAATAATCACAAAGTAAAATGTTCATACCGGTGAATGTAAGGAAACAAAAACAGTCACCAAGCCAAATATTCATACTGAGAGCTTCCGGTGAACAAACACAACTTATGACGCTTTAGGAAAAAAATCACGAGGTACTTTTAGCAGCACACACCTTACAAGATGACCCTCGTGACACTAAAATATCATCAAAAAACTTATTTATAATAATATATCTTTTATGATATTTTATCATCGCCACGGTAGGCCAAATTATTGTTAATCCTCTAACAGTATTAATTAAGGATTTTTTTATAACATGTTTAGCCCACCCCTTAGATTTATCTATAATGTGTTCTATATAGGTGTTAGTGTCCATTGCGTTATGTCTTAAATAACCTTGAAGATGGTTCTAGAGTGTATGAATATCCGGTGGAGGTTAACAAAGACTTCTAGACCGTATAAGTCTCTATCTTATGTGTGAAGGTTTCGGTATGAATTGAAATTTAAGACTAAAAAAAGTGGTCACACTAGTACAGAAATCATTTGTCCAGACGGTTCGGAAACACCGGGCGGGACGGTTTTCCGAACCGTCTGGACCAAACAGTCAGCACAAATGAACTTTGTCCAGACGGTTATTGAACCGTCTGTACAAATACTTAGTACAGACGGCTCCACACACGAGCCGTCTGTACTACTCTCGGGTACAGTACCTCCGTAGGATTTTTACAGACGGCTCCAAACCACAAAACCGTCTGCACAAATACATTGAGCAGTACTTCAATAGCATTTGTACAGACGGTTCCATTTTCAGAACCGTCTGCAGAAATTATTTGTACAGACGGTTCTACACCTGGAACCGTCTGCACAAATGCTGTGTTAGGAAAGCGTTGCAGCCGCGGCAGCAGAAACAACCGTTTCTGCTGTCGCGGTAGCAGTGCAGCAAGGCGACATGCTGCCGCGGCAGTGGAAATGGCTTATTCCGCTGCCGCGGCAGCAGTGCTGCAGGGCTACGGTAGTGCCGCCTACTGCCACGGCAGCTGAAACAGACGTTTCGGCTGCCGCGGCAGCCGTGCGGCAAGGCGGCATGCTGCCGCGGCAGCGGAAATGGCTGATTCCGCTGCCGCAGCAGCAGTGCTGCAGGGCTACGGTAGTGCCGCCTGCTGCCACGGCAGCTGAAACGGACGTTTCGGCTGCCGCGGCAGCCGTGCGGCAAGGCGACGTTGCGGCCGCCTGCTGCCTCGGCAGCGGAAATGACTGATTCCGCTGCCGCGGCAGCAGTGCGGCGGGGCGACAGTGCTACCGCCTGCTGCCACGGCAGCGAAAACAGAGGTATCTGCTGCCGCGACAGCAGTGCGGCAGGGCGACGTTGTTGCCGCCTGCTGCCGCGGCAGCGGAAACTACCGTTTCCGCTGTCGCAGCAGCCGTGCGGCAGGGTAACAATGCCCGGCGCGGCCGCGGTCCTGCCGCGGCAGTGAAAACGCTAGAAACAAAGTGATCAAGCACAGGCATAGCATACACAGATACACAATGTACTCATTGATCTTAGACATAACATTCAGAAGCAAACTTAAAACATCATTCTCAACCACAAAGTCATTTACATGCATTGTTAGGGAAAAAACTCTCAAGTCATTGAGGAGGAGCAATTTGAGGACAATGGAACTCTCCGGTTTCCTTCAACACCTCCCTAAATATGAAAGCTATTAACCGTTTTTGAATAATCCGGACGCCCTCAGTGTCGAGCTGATTTGTAGGGAACTTAAAAGTCTGCACAAGGAAATTAAATAGCTAGGTTAGGCACGACGTCCGAACGATGAAAAATGAAACTACATATAGTGTAATGACACTAACCTCCACATCTACCGGACTAGAGCTAACGATCTGCATCATATATGTCGCCACATAGTATGCACAGAGATTGTTGCCCGGCGGCTGCTTGTGGCACTGTAGAAATCATGGTTACGTGCAGGGTAATTTAGTTTTACCGAATACATATTAGAATGTGCGAGGTGATTATTCTTGGGCGAGGGAGGAATTATTACCGGGAAATGAAATCTGTGGGTAGGTTCGGTTTTTTTTTGTTTTCACAACTTGGCAACATATTTCTTGAACGCCCCGTTGAGCACCGCCGTCAAATCTCCGTACTTCTCTGGTGGGTAATCCCTAGAGTCGAAGTACGTGGCATGTAGACGTTCTGGCTCGAGGCAGACGAGCATCCAGTGGAATCCATAGTTGTACGGTAGAAGAATGATGTGCTTAGTACAGAGAATGAGCATGGTGTCCGAAATGTAATCCTCGACCTCGTTCGGCTGGAATTGGACCATTGTGCATATGACCACTTGTGGATCGAGGAATCCGATATTAGGGTTATCTGTCCTAGCCTCTTGAATCATATGTCTGCACATAAAAGTAATGTCATTGAAAGAGCGTATCAATAAGTTAGGCAATTCATTTAGCTTAAACAGTGATTGAGAACACTTACAGTGTCCAGCATCTTAATAGGCTAACATCGAGGGCGTCATGACGGTAGAGGTCTGATAAATCCGAGAAATTGATGGTAAAGGTTCCACCCGGATGAAGGAAATGTTGCCGCTTGTACACGGCGCAGATATTTTGAGGAAGCTCTGTCTCCTCGTTGGACCTCTTCATGTAAAATTCGTGCAAAATTTGAGCTGCCCAACCAAGTTGTTCTAACGCCGCTCGTGTCACTAGCGGCTGCCGTTCCGTGTATTTTATTATCTCGGGTTCTTCGTCTACCTCTTTGCCCTTGGCCGACTTTGTGCTATTTCTGGTGGCCCTACGCTGAGCTTGAGGAGCTGTTTTGGCAGCCTGTTGGCTAGATCTGCTAGATTGCTGAGATCGTGCTGAAGCGGATTTCACCTTCGGTGGAGGAGGACGGAGTGAGAAATCTTTACCGTAAGGCACCGGAGACAGCGGCCGTGGAGGAGGTAGAGGGGCAACCAGGGAAATGTACTTCTTCGGCCACTGGATGAACGTGTGGAGGGCCTGCCCCAGTGTCGTGACGTCGTCCTCCGGCGGTACAGGAAGTCTGAAGGATCTGCAATTCGCATGCACCATGTCCACTGACACCTTAGCGTTATCCGCCGCTAGCGGAACTCCGTGCACCGTCATCGTGCTTTCTGAAGTTGGAAATACTAACCCCTGGCCAGCCTCAATCATGTCAGCGGGGCCAAAACAGCTGGGCACGAGGAGCTTGCACTTGGTTGCCACCGCTATGTCGTCGAGAGGGAATCTTTCATTGACGTCTTCAGGCGGAATAGGGTCGAAAGGTAAGTCGTCGGCGCGGTCGTCATCTCGAACGTGCTGCGGTGGGGATTGTTCTTCCACGTCTTCAGCATTCTCGTTTTCCACGGATGCGCAGCTACTCCTGCGCCGAGCGTGTGGGGATGAGCCTGCGGGGCTGCAGTCGGCCGCGGCGGCTGCATCCTCCTGCCTTATCTGCCGCACCCGTTCTTTGACCCTCGCATCGATCCTCTCTTCCAGGCCTGCAATTATTTCTTCCATCAGCTCGTTCTTCATCTTTTCACGCTCAGCTGCCTCGCGTTCAGCTTTCGTTCTCCTCCGACTCCTGTACTGTCCCGCATCATCCGGGAATCCTAGCTTCCATGGAACCGTCACCCCCAGGCCACGCGTTCGACCCGGGTGCTCTTTGTTTCCCAGAGCCGAGGTTAGTATGTCCTTTTCCCTGGCTGCTTGGAAAGTTCCTTGAGCGGCTTGTTCTGACAGTCGCATAATGTTTTCAGCCACCTGGACGGTTTCGGGCTTGTTGAAGGCGACGGTGCCATCAGCCGAGATGTTGGCCCTCGCGCGAAACCAGTTCCGGGCCCGCCTCTCTGGGGTCTGGGAGAACGGCGTGTCGCGACTCTCCTGAGACGCCCGCTCGTCCTCTGTTCTCCATTCCAACTCCTTGCGCGCATACCCACCGCTTCCGAGCCTGTGGGGGTGAACGTTGCATGCCTGGTGCGCCCTGTTTGCCTGACTCCGCTGCACGAATTCCTCCGACGTGCACCTGTCCACAAATTCCGCCCATTGATCCTCCAGGTACCCGTAAGTGTTCGGGTCCTGCCTGTAGGGCATAAGATCGTTCTTCACGTACGTGTTGTACAGCTCGCTCTTGAAGGTCTTCCACGCTTTGCCCATCTTCGCTTTTGCCTGTCTTTTCACGGCCTGCTCGGTACCTTCCGGGAAGTCGAACTGTTCTTGGATGGTGTTCCACAGGAACTCTTTCTCGTTATCCGGCACTGACGGCCAGCTGGCATACGTTATCGGGATCTTTTCCCTCGCCAGTGACGCGCACGCTCTACGGAATGCCGCCTGAGCCTGCTGAGGCAATATGGGCACACCCTCAGCACTGACTTGAGTTATCGTGTAGTGACCCGTGGGCATTTTATTTTTGCCTCGGCCACCTCGCTTTCGCTTCTGCCCACCCGATTCTTCGGTTTGCTCACGAGACGAGGCTTCTGCAGGTTGGGAGGGCATCGGTTGAGCCGGTTGAGGAGACACGTGCAGCTCGTCTTGTCGGGGAGAAGAGGCCACCGGCTATTCACGTTCATCTCCTCCGGACGCCATCTTCAAAAGACGAAAAAGTCAGATATGCGGTACACGACTAGATTGTAGACATTTTCATATAAAGACACATACTTTGTGAATTAAACAACAATGAGATACATATGTACTGACGCTTACGACGGAGCCACGACGAACTGTTTACTCTTTAAATCTAAATGTACTCTCTATTTACTTCTTTCTCGTTTGTTACTCTCACCACTTTTCGTTTTTTCTTCTACAACTCGTATCTCGTTCATTTGAGCTTTCTCTCAAGTTCTTCACTCTCCATCTCATTCAATTTATACTCAGTTATTTCTCTTAATCATCTCTAACATTCACACTTCTCATGCTTAGATTTTCTCAACACTCTTTCTCTCTGTAAATCTACTTCATACTTTATATAGCAAACTTCTATTATTAGATCAGTTATTTTTATACTCTTCTACAACATTTCTTCTCTTTCTCAAGTTTGCTCTTCACAACTAACATCTATTAAATTCATTCTCTATTCAATTCATTCGTTTATCTAGTTAAAGTTATTCTGTTATCACTCTTTTCTCTTAACTATAAAAGTTGTAGACTTACTAAACTTGCTACTTCTCTTATAATACTATAATTTCTCATTCTCTCTAGTTAGTCTTAAAATACTATAATCAACTCGTATCGTATTATCTTAAAGAGCATATAGTTAATGATCTATAGGATAAATAGGTTATAGATATCAATTCTTTAATGTACTCTTGTTTTAATTTCTCATTCTCTCTAGTTAGTCTTAAAATCTTTCGTTTCTCCCATCAGTTGATTACATTATTATTCATACATATTTTCACTGACATCATCTTTTTTCAATCTTGTTATTTAACTATCTCATCTCTAATTAAACTATTATTGTCTTTCACTCAAGAGTCACTCTAGTTCAAAGTACTTAAGTTTCAGAGGAAGTTCAGTTCAGAATCCACTGCAACAGTTCTCAAAATTAAATGAAACTAAAGCAACAATTAAGGTAACTAAAGCACAATAATGGGGCTGTGATCTTCAAAACAAAACCTGCAGTTACAATATTTTGCGCGTTCTATCTATGGACATAAGCAGAAGCACAAAGTAATTGAGTAAGCTCCTTTACAATTGAGTGCAGAAATAAGTACGCAAGGAGCAATAAAGGATTGTCATTCCACAAAACATAATGTCTTTGTTCTTCTTGCCCTACAAGCACTTCAGCCACCCCCTTTTTCCATGAACAACAAATGGGCAAACACAGTTTCGGCTCCTCCTCTTGAGTTCCTTATGATTCCTTGCTGGTCTTTGTGTTTGATCTCTCCAGATCGAGGTAGCTTGCAAAAAACAAAGAAAACAAGAACATGCAGGGAGGAGCAAGGAGGTGCTCGGGGACCCTACTACCTTCGAAGATCTGGAGCGTTGGGGAGGAGGACGACGAGCTCGGGGGTCGTCGGCGAGGCCGGCGGTCAGGGGAGCTCGAGGAGGTGATCGGAGGAGGCCTGTCGAGGGAGCTCGGGGGCGGCGAGGTGCTCGGGGGGCAGGGAGCTCGGGGGCGGCGGGGAGCTCGGGGGCGGCGGCGGCGATTGCCTGAGGGCTTCGGGGGCGGAGAGCTCGTCGGCGGCGGGGAGCTCGGGGGCGGCGGGGAGCTCGGGGGCGGCGGGAAGCTTGGAGGCGGCGGGGAGCTCGCGGAAGACTAGGGTTAGGGACTTAGCGAAAATTGAACTGGCGGCGCGGGAATGGAAAGAGGGGATTTATTAGATAACGTTAGTCCAGACGGTCGGCAATACAGAACCGTCGGGACTAATAGTGCAGACGGCTCTCAATATGGAGCCGTCCGCACTAATGTTAGTGCAGACAGCTCTCAATATGGAGCCGTCCGCACTAATGTTGCAGGCGGGACCCTGCAACATTAGTGCAGACGGTTCTCAATATGGAGCCGTCCGCACTAATGTTAGTGCAGACAGGTCTCAATATGGAGCCGTCTGGACTAATGTTGCAGGCGGGACCCTGCTACATTAGTGCAGACGGTTCTCCATATGGAGCCGTCCGCACTAATGTTAGTGCAGACAGGTCTCAATATGGAGCCGTCTGCACTAATTAGTGCGGACGCTTTCCTTCATAGAACCGTCTGGACTATTAATGCACCGTGCAGAGCCGACGCGGGGTGGGACTTTTAGTCCCACCTTGCTAGTTTACGAAGCCTTCGACCGGTTTATATACCGTTCCTTGAGCGGGGCTGTCGAGCTTCTCTCAACCAAGCATATCCGTCAGAGCCTCCGCCCTGGCCGCTGGGGCCGCTGGTCAGTACGGGCCTGCGCCCGAGTCGCCTGTGATGGGCTTGATTTGGGTGCAGGCTTTGGAAACCAAAACCCCAGTGGTAGCCGGGCATTTTTTCTTCTTTTTACCTTTTTTAATTTCATGTTGCATTTGATGGCAGTAATAATGTGTAGTAAAATAAGGTTTTATATTACTGATTCATTGGGAACTCATAAAATTGAATGCAAAAAATGCCTTAAACTTGTAAAATTCATAGAAACTTCATATGAACTCCAAATGAGTTGAACTTTTTTTATAAATTCATATTTTCATATGTACAATTTCATGGTACAACTATTTTGGGGTTACTGTAACACAAAATCTGTAAACCTATTATTACATTAATAGTTCATACAGAAAACCCTGGTGGCGATACATAAAAATCGGGTTAGATCATAGCAAATAACCTAATCTCCTTTAACAACCAGCCCTTCTTGATGATCGACGCGCAGATAGCAGGTGGCCCCGAACGGTAGTTGTTCTTCGTTGAGCGCGATGCCGTCTCCAAGAGGGTACTCATCAAATTGATTGTACTCTTCCTCATCCACGACATTCTCAACTCCGACAATCCTTCTTTTCCCCTGAAGGACTACGTGAAGTTTCTGATTTGCCGGGTCTTGGACATAAAAGACCTGAGTAGCTTGTTTAGCGAGTACGAATGGTTCCTCTTTGTATGCGGCACGTTCGAGGTCCACTGTAGTCATGCCGTACTTGTCGACCTTAACACTTGAGAGTGCGACCCAATGGCACCGGAAGAGGGGGATCTTGAAACGTACATAGTCGAGTTCCCAGATCTCCTCAATGTACCCGTAGTACGCACACACCCCACGTTTGTCCTGGAAGGCATCTATGCGGACACCGCTGTTTTGTACCGTGCTCTTCGTATCCTGTGCTCTGGTATAAAAGGTGTACCCATTTATGTCGTAGGCTTCAAATTTCAGGATTGTGTGACTTGGCCATCTGGCCAACCAGCCAATATTCTCCTCTGTTGTACTATTAGCACTTCGAACCCGCAACCAGTTGTTGAAGCTGTGGTTGTGCTGTCTGGTAAGCCAAGCCTCCGTACGGCCTGGATTATCTCTGCGCAGCTCGTCCTTATGCATGTTGATATACGGGGCTACTTCAGTCATGTGTTGCAAGACTGCGAAATGGGCTTGAGATAACGACGCGTAGTCAGGGATGAGTGTTTTCCTTCCTATGGTCCCTTTGCCATCCAGTCTCCCCTCGTGGCGAGACATAGGCACACCTATCTGTTTGAGCTGGTCCATGTAATCGACACAGAACTCGACCACCTCTTCGGTTGTGTAACCTTCGACGATGCTGCCCTCTGGACAAGATCTATTTCGTACGTACTGCTTGAGAATTCCCATGTACCGCTCAAACGGGTACATCTGGCGTAGAAATACCGGTCCACAGATCTTTATCTCTCTCACGAGGTGGACGGTAACATGGACCATGATATCAAAAAACGACGGAGGAAAGTACATCTCAAGATGACATAATGTCTTCACCAGATCGGCCTGCAACACATCTAGTGCTTCGGGATCGATGACCTTCTGAGAGATTGTGTTGAAGAAGTAACACAGCCTAGTGATTGTGTCTCGGAGATAGCTCGGCTGGATATTTCGGATTGCAACAGGAAGCATCTGTGTCATCAACACATGGCAATCGTGGGACTTCATGCTGACCAATTTTAGACCTTCCATCAAAACAAGTTTTGAGATGTTGGCGGAGTAACCGGACGGAACTTTCACACCTTGGAAGCACCGGCATAGTTCGGTCCTCTCGGCCTTTTTCAGGTTATAGCAGGCCGGAGGAAGCCTTGTTCTGCCTTGTTGGGAGGGCTCAGGTGCCAACTCGGGCCTGATCTTCATGTCTACTAAGTCGAGACGTGCGTTGAGGCCGTCCTTCGTCTTCCCTGGAATATTAAGTAAGAGACCAATCAGGCTGTCACACACGTTCTTCTCTACGTGCATAACGTCGATGCAGTGGCGAACTTCAAGGTGCTGCCAGTAGGATAACTCCCAAAATATTGATTTCTTCTTCCACATGCCGCTGGCCTTCGCTTTTTTACCACTCTTTCCAAGGACAACATCGATATCCTTAACCATATCATACACCTCTTGCCCGCTGTAATGCCTTGGACATAAAGCTCTCTCCCTCGTCCCGTCAAATTGGTCCTTCATATTGCGGTACGGGTGATTCCTCTTAAGGAACCTACGGTGGCGCATGAACACCGTCTTACGGGAGTGGGCCAGCCACCTACTCGCGGTACCATCCAAGCACTGAGGGCAAGCCTTGTCTGGCTCTTTACTCTGGCCCGAAAGGTTGCGTAGGGCAAGCAAATCATTGACCGTGCAGAACAACATGGCGTGTAGGGTGAAGTTCTCTTGTTTGTACGCATCCCATACCTGCACCCCTTCGTTCCACAATGTTTTCAGATCTTCGACCAAAGGTCTTAGGTAGACGTCAATATCATTCCCAGGTTGCTTCGGCCCTTGGATAAGCAGTGACATCATGATGTACTTCCGCTTCATACACAGCCAAGGTGGTAGGTTGTACATACTAAGAGCAACTGGCCAAGTGCTGTGCCGGCTGCTCATGTTGCCGAAAGGATTCATTCCGTCCGTGCTCAACGCGAACCTTATATTCCTCGGCTCCGCACCGAAGTTTTCGAAGATCATGTCGATGTTTCTCCACTGCGCGGAATCGGCAGGGTGTCTTAGCTTTCCATCTTTCTTACGGTCCTCCGAGTGCCAGCACAACAATTTGGCCTCTTTTGGGTTCGCAAACAAACACTTCAGACGCGGAATTACGGGCAGGTACCACACCACCTTAGCGGGAATTCCTTTCTTCGGCTCGATGAAAGACTCGCCGTCGTCTGGTTGACTCTTACGGTTGTAACGAGATGCTTTGCACACTGGACATGAACGCAAGTTCGATAATTCATTCCGGTACAAGATACAGTCGTTTCGACATGCATGTATCCTTTCTACCTCCATCCCCAGGGGACAAACCACCTGCTTTGCTCGGTACGTGTTTTTGGGCAGCTCGTTACCATCCGGAAGCATCTCGGAGAGGAGACCTAGGAGCGCCGTGAAACTCTTGTCTGACCAACCATGGCTGGCTTTCAGTTGAAGCAGCTCGAGCACGGATGACAGCTTTGTGTATTTCGGCTTGCAACCCGGAAACAAAGGTTTCTCTGAGTCCTCAATCAAGTACATAAACTTGTGTAAGTCTCTCTCAGTATTAAAGTTCACGTCGGCATCGCGCAGCATCTGATCCAACCTATCATCGTCCTCTGCGCCACCACAGTCATCGTCTGCACCTACTTCCTCGTGGCGGCCACAATCATCGTCTGCACCTACTTCGTCGCCATGTTCTCTCCTTTCGTTGACTTCGGGTTTTTCGATGATGCCAACGTCTTCGTGTAACATGTTCTGCTCTTCACCATGTTTGGTCCAACACGCGTAGTCCGGTTTGAAGCCCCTAATAATCAAGTGCGCTTGGATCTGTAGGGCTGAGTTGTGTCCGAGAAATGATCTCTCATTTCTACAATCGCAACAAGGACAATATATATATTCAACACCCTTCTTCAACCTATCCTCCTCGGCAACTCTCAGAAAATTCGTCACACCGTCAAGGTACGCTTGGTTCGTACGAGAACCGTACATCCACACCCGATCCATCAAGCTACACGCGCTGCACAACAAGGAAATTAGTGTTAGATTGACCTAATAAAAGAAAGCGACCTAGCTTCTCATCGGGAAAAAGGAGCTTATCTAGAAATCGTACTGCATTTTAAGGGTTTAAGGGTATAAACATAAATATCAAAATGCGGAACATCGGCATGAGATGAAATGCATGTCATGGAATCGATGACATAAAATAAGGACTAATGCAAATAGAATCAATTTCATCGGAGTCCGGACGCTCAAAATATCGCGATCCTAATTTCTCCGGCGGTTCCGGAAACCCTAATTTGAGTTTTTAGTCAATTTTATTTTTTCTACAATGCAAACACGAATGAAAATGACATAATTACGTAGATCTTATTTTTCTGAACATTTTGATATATTATTTGTATTTTTCTGACTAATAATGATTTTTCTATGATTTTTATAAGATTTATTTATTTAAATACTCTTTTTGATCTTTTCCTCAGTAAAAATAATAAATAAATAAATAAAAAATAATATATCCTGACAGGTGGGTCCCACTGGTTTTTTATTTTTTTTATTTTTTGTTCTTAAGTGGCCTGAGGTCCGGCGGTCGGCCGGGACGCCGGCCGAGCTCGCCGGCGGCAAACGGCGGTGGCGAGGGACAGCGGCGGCGGACGTGGGAGGGCGGCGATTTACCGGGAGGCGGCGGGGCGAGGAAGGCGGCCGGCGGCGAGGTGGAGGCGACGGCCGGCGGCGGGGAAGCTTCGGGGCGGGCCTGGCGGCGGCGGCGGAGGCAGAGCGTCGGCGGGTGGCGGCGGCGGCTCGGGGAGGTCGCCGGCGGGCGACACGAGCTCCGGTGGCGGCGGCGCTTGCGGGCGGCTCGAGAAGCAGAGGGAGTGGGAGTGAGGGAGTGGGAGTGAGGAGTGAGCGAGCTACATTAGTACAGACGGCTCCAGATAGGGGTGCCGTCTGTACAAATAGTACAGACGGCTCCCAACTGGGACCGTCTGTATTATTTGTACAGACGGTACCGGTTGGGAGCCGTCTGTACTGTATTGATTAGTGCAGACGGATTCCAACTGGGACCGTCTGTAAAAATAGTGCAGACGGTCCTTGTTTGGAGCCGTCTGGACTGTTGTGCACAGTGCAGACGGCTGCAGTTAGGAACCGTCTGCACTATTTGTACAGACGGTTCCCAACTGCAGCCGTCTGCACTGTGCCGTCCCGCTTGTTCGGCCGTGATTTGTGCAGACGGTTCGTGTTGGGAACCGTCTGTACTAAGAATTGTGCAGACGGCTCCCTGTTGCCGTCTGTACAGGTGGCGTCCCGTTAAATGCTATCTGTAGTAGTGTCAGTTAGCTCTTATTTGTTTTATTTGCACTCCACTTTACTCTTCTCTATGTTCATATTTAGATGAGTTTTAGCCTTATGCACAGGAATTAAGGACCGAGGTAAGATGACAACTCGACCTCTTAACTCCTTGGGATGAGTCATATTTCAATCTCTGAATGGTTGTGCCATATTACATGCAGTAGGTAGGGTGCATGGCTTGCCGCGTGATATCCGCTTCTTCAAAGGGTGTTTTAGTGGGTTATACATTTTGTGGATAGATGGGTTGTGCATCTTGTGCATGGATCGATGGGTTGTGCATCTTGTGGATCGAGGGATGACTGCTGTAGGTCATACTATCTATGATACATTTCAGTTTTTTCGGCAGCTGGCGACTAAATATCCAAAAGAAAGAAAACAAACATGAAGGATCAATAAAAAATAGGAGTGATACACTAGACTGAAGAAATAGAAAAAAAAAGAGGACCGATGTAATGGAGCATACCTATCACATAAACATCTAAATTTGACAAACACAACCATTATTTTATATGATGCATCGTTGTGATGTACAAAATATACCCATCATAGCTCTAATATTGAAGCAAGTAAACATGACATATATTTAAAAAATAGAATGCATAAAACCTTGTTGAATCAAAATCTTCTATTTAGCTATTTTTTGTTCTGAGAGGAAGAACCAAACTTTCAGACAATTTGCTATCTTCCTGGTCCTTAGGCATAATTCTTCTTTTCCTTCTTCTCCTCCACATGAAGTGGTCCTTGCATCATCATATAACTAGGAAAAAAAAATCTTCTACTATTTGTGATGCCCATACCAAAATGTAAGTAAATTTGAATCAGAGAGAAACTGGTGTGTAGATGAAGGTTACAAACACCATGGAAAAAGCATCTAAAATAGAAGGATGTTAAGTCCTTCTCCACGTGAAGTGGTCCTCGCATGATCGTATAACCAGGGAAAAAATATTTTATTATTTTTGATGCCTGTACTAAAATATAAGTAAATTTGATTCAGAGGGAAACGGTGCACACACGAAGGTTACAAACACCATGGAAAAAGCATCTACAACAGAAGGATGCTAAGGCGTATAAAAGTAGCAACATAAATAACAATAGTTTTGAAGTGAACACATAGGATAATGAAATAGAAAGACAAATGAAGATAACCTATAAGCGATAGATGTATCGCATCATTTTAAGTGAGGCAGGCACAATGAAAGGATGTAGAGAAATTAGTAAGTTCTCAACTCAGTGGTACATAAAGAAAAGGCATACTATCATAAGCTTTGTAATTAAAAAATGAATCATCAACATCTACACAGATTCTATCAATCTATCTCCCAAGATCAGCCTAATCTAATAGAATAATAACTCAAAGAAGTTTTGAACAACTAATTATATTGATCAGCCATACTTCTATAGAAGGCTAAATATGTTGACATATTGAAAAGCAATAAAATTTCTAGATTGTAAGGCATTTAGCTCAACAAATCACATAGAGTAGAACTAACATGATTGTTAGCTCAACCTATTGCCTAGATTAAAAATAACAATATAGTAGGACAACACAACTGCATAATTAATTTAGTCTTTATTATTCATCTAAGCTTATAACATCTTTGTAAATAGGGATCATGAGTAGATTAAGTAGACCAATGTATTAAGGTTTCAATTATTAAATACCAGCAATTAAGAATGAGAGCGACATGTAGTCTAGAAATAATTAAGAATGCATGTAGATTGCAAACCTGAAAATCTCTAGGGTACAGAGTTATATGTAGCCAGAAATTTCATTTGACAATCAACACAAATTCACATGTAAAAGACTATAAATCCGACAAAAAAAATAAGAATAAATGTCCATAAGAATGTTAAACTATGGTTTGCATCAATACATTACTAAGGACGAATATGGGACAATTTGATAGGACTACTTTCACACTTGCTTCGGTGGCATTTAAGATTATAAAACAAAATTGTCGTGGAGGGGTCCCCACGCGTCCTGGACACCGACGAGCGATGGTAAGGCATACATGTCTGTTGTACACTAACGTCCGACTCCTTTGCAACCTTGAGGAGCGCAAGTGCAGACGCGGGGTACAAGCGCAAGTGCAGACGCGGGGTACAAGCGCAAGTGCAGCCGCGGGGTACAACACCCCGGGGGCGGGACCCCACCATGTGACATACCGTACGGCATGTCGTACCGGACGTCACGTAGATGCTAGGGTATATGCTTCCGCGGGTGGCATATGAATGACCTGCGTGCCCTTGTCCGTACGGCGGACCGGGGGTAAGACCGTAACCTGCCTAGGGGCAGAATTGTAATCCGGCCATGCGCTCCCCGAGGCCTATAAATAGGGAAGCACCCCCCAGGTTGGGGGTACGGAATACAAGTTACACTCACTTTTTGACTCGCCAAATTTTCTCTAAGTGTTTGCTTGTTGCTGCGCGCTCTGTTTCGCTATCCCCTGCGCACACCCCGGTGACCCAACACTCAATCAGGGGTGCCTCAAGTTCACTGTCCGACCGCGTAGTCGACGACAGTTGGCGCCGTCCGTGGGGATCGCAGACGAGAAGTCACATGCAACGCAGCAGCGAGCGCAACGACATCATGCCTCCAAAAGCGAAGAGAAGCACCAAAAGGAAGCCCGCGGGTGGCTCAGCGGTGAGAGCTGCGTCCGCGAGAAGCCAAGCACGCGCGCCCGAGTTAGGCGAGACTTCAGCGCGCACGGAACCCGCCCCGCAGGTCACCCCTGCGGAGGGCGTCATCGGAGCCAGCACCGTGCAAGGGGCTCCCCCAGCAGCACCCCGGAGGATGGCCACTCGCTCTGCGACGAGCGCCGGGGATCCCCCGGGTGTCGTCGGCGGTCGCCCAGACCCACCCGCCCTCGCTCCCGCAGCGACGACGGCTCCAGAGGCATCGATTGACGACCTACGTCGGCAGGCCGAAGAGGCGACTCAGCGTGCAGAGGAGCTGCGCTAACGCCTGCGCGCAACCGAGCGCGACGTCCTCCGTGCGACGGCCCAGACTATGCACGTCGCCGACCTCTACCGCGCGCAACTTGAAGCGACCCAAGCACTCGCTGCCCCATTGCCAAACCCAGAGACACCTGCAGCGGACGACCTCCGCCGTTAGCAGAGCGATGCGCGTGCAGCCGCCCGCGCCAGCATTCGCCCCCCAGCTCCGTCGACCAAGATGCCGAGGCACTCCGAGCCACCATCCAGCAGAATCAAGAGGCGGCGTATGCAGCCCTCTACGGCCATGCGGCTGGCACAAGCGCGCAGGGGCTTGGCGACCCTGTGCAGCGCGCTGGTAAAGCGCTCTTCGCCCAATCGCCCGCCCACGTGACGTACGCGCCCATCCCGCAAGCATCTTGCGAAGTCCAACGCCAACCCGCTGAAGTTATCGACCTCACCAACAACTCTAGTCCGCTCAGCCCGGGGATACTGGCGGTCCCTTTTTCACCAAAGTTCCGCCCGGCGGACCTGCCAAAGTTCTCTGGTCACTCTGACCCAGTGCAATACACGCGGGTGTACGAAGCCGCGGTGATGGCCGCCGGAGGAGGCGAAGCTGTGATGGCTCGGAGCTTGCTCCTCGCCCTCACGGGAACAGCACAAGCATGGTACCTTGGACTGCCGCTGCGTACTGTATACTCATGGGAGCACCTCCGGGATAAGCTACACAGCCATTTCCAAGGGTATCGCAACAAGAAGATGACCTCGACTGACTTGAACAACCTCCGGCAGCGCCCGGGAGAAACAATCATGGCATTCCAGCAGCGTTTCTTGGAAGTCCAGTGCCAAGTTAGTGGGGTCACCGAGCAAACTATCTGCGAAGCGGCTCGGCGCGTGATAACAAATGAAGCTTTGGCGGACAAGTTGGAGAAAAAGCGCCCAAGCAGGGTGCAGGAGCTCTACGACATCATGCGCGTATACGCTCGCGTCGAAGAAGGGCAGATGCTGAGGAAGGCGGAGGCTGCGCGCGCGGAAGCATCGCCACGAACGCAGGAGGTGGAGCGGCGTGACAAGCGTTGTCAGCGCCCGCGGGATGTCTATCACGTTTCTACCCGTGATCATCCCCCGGCCGGCCGCCCCGGTTACGACAAAGACCAAGACGCGAGGCCCAGCGCCGTCGGGCTCGCGACGCGGACCCGAACCCCAGGCGTGGTGAGCATCGGGACCCCGCGGAGGGTCGCCCCCCAGCAAGGTTCCCCCCCTCCCCCCCGAGGTCAGGAAGGAAGGCGTGCTGGTGCTGGCAACGGGCCGCGGGGCAATCCCCCACCACGCAACCACCCACGCGTCGGTGCCCGCGACATCCAGCCAGAGCGTTACTGCCACGTTTACCGCGTCAACACCCATTGGACCGCCGAGTGTGACCTGGTCACTCAGCTGCGGCACAACATGCCTGACAGGCGTGAACACCGCAACCAGGCGCCGCGGGAAGCCACGCCGCCTCTACCTCCACCACCCCCGCGTCGACCGCCGGCCCAAAATGGCGGCGAGCCTCGTCGCGTCGTCCATGCTATCACCGGGGGGAGCACGCATACCTTCCCGTCCAAGCGGCAAAGGAAGGCCTATGCTCGGCGCGTCCAACATATCGCGTCATACCCGCCCACCGAGCTGCCGCCTTGGGCGCTCATCCCGGTGTCCTTCGGGCCAGAAGACTCCGCCGGTGTGGTCCTTCCACATCACGATGCTCTCGTCGTCTCGGCCGTCATCTCTGACATCGAGATACGCCGCGTCTTCATCGATGGGGGAAGTTCAGCGGACATCCTCTTTGCCTCGGCACTGGAGGCCATGGGCATCCCGAGGGTAGTGTTGCAGTCCCCTGGAATTCCCCTCCTCGGCTTCGGCGGAGAGCCCATTGCCGCTCTCGGGAGGATCGAGTTGTCGGTCACTTTCCGCAATGACCTATGCGAACGCACCGAGAACATACTCTTCGACATGGTGGACATACCCTACCAGTACAACGCCATCCTTGGCCGCGTCACGCTCAACAAGTTCGGAGCAATCCCTTATCACGCATTCTTATGCATGAAGATACCAACTCAAGTAAGTGTCATCACCATTCGCGGGGACCAAGGCCTGTCAAGAAGAATAGAAGAAACCACCACGGCGGCAATCAAGTACGTTCACGACGTCGCCGAGGCACACCCGCCAGGGGCTGCCCCGCGCGTCTCGTCTACCTCTCCGACAATCGCGCCACATCAGGAGGTCATAATGAATGAGGGGCTCGGGAAGCCCATGTCGCCCATAATACCAGAGTCTAGGTGGTGGGTCCCTAAGCCAAAGCCCGACGGTGAAACCAAGGCAGTCCCCTTGTCCCCGGATGTGCCAATGAAGACCGTGCTCCTCGGGGCGAACCTCCCCCCCGTGGTCGAGGATGCCCTGTTGAGTACCCTCCGCGTGAACAAGGACATATTCGCATGGGAGCACGAAGACCTGCCAGGCGTCCCGCGCAGTATCATCGAGCATCGTCTCATGGTGCACCCCGACGCACGCCCCGTAAAGCAACATCTCCGCAAGATGTCTACGGATCACCAAGCCGTAGCGCGGGAGCAGGTGGACAAGCTCCTCGCTGCCGGGGTGATACGCGAGGTCATGCATCCAGAATGGCTCGCCAACCCTGTCCTCGTCAAGAAGGCTAACGGCCAGTGGCGCATGTGCGTTGACTACACCAACCTTAACCGGGCATGTCCGAAAGACGACTTCCCCTTACCACGCATTGACCAGCTGGTCGACGCCACGTCCGGTTGCAACCTCATGAGCTTCCTGGACGCTTACTCTGGCTATCACCAAGTATGGATGGCTAGGGAGGATGAAGAAAAGACAAGCTTCATCACCCCAAGTGGAACCTTCTGCTATGTACGCATGCAGTTTGGTCTCAAGAACGCGGGTGCAACATTTGCAAGACTGGTCCACAAGACGCTGTCAAGTCAGCTGGGAAGGAACGTCGAGGCATACATCGACAACGTGGTGGTGAAGAGCGTCATGGCACAAGACCATGCGAATGACCTGGAAGAGACATTCTACAACCTCCGCCGCTCTGGCATGAAGCTCAACCCCGAGAAATGTGTCTTCGGTGTGCAAGCCGGGAAGCTCCTCGGCTTCCTCGTTTCCAAAAGAGGTATTGAAGCCAACCCCAAGAAGATAGGCGCCATACTCCAAATGGAGCCTCCAACCACCGTGAAAGCCGTGCAGCGGCTGACGGGTCGTCTCGCTACCCTCGGGTGTTTCGTCTCGTGCTCAGCAGAGAAGGGGCTCCTGTTCTTCAAAGCACTCCGCGCGTCCGACAAGTTTGAATGGACAGCAGAAAGCCAACATGCGTTCGACAGCCTGAAGGCTTACCTATCCTCCCCACCACTGCTTCAGAGCCCACATGCAGGCGACGTGTTGCTCCTTTACTTGGCAGCTACCCCGGTCGCGGTCAGCGCCGTTTTGGTGAAGGAAGCGGATCAACGCCAATACCCAGTTTACTATGTGTCTGAGTCCCTGCAAGGCGCTCGCACGCGCTATACGGAGTCGGAAAAGCTCGCGTATGCACTCCTCATGGCATCGCGCAAGCTGCGTCACTACTTCCTTACTCACACCATCCGCGTCCCTTCATCATACCCAGTTGGAGAAATGCTATGCAACCGGGAAGCGTCGGGCCGTGTCGGCAAATGGGCTGCGGAGCTAGCTCCCTTCTCTATTGAGTTCCCCCCAAGGACAGCAATCAAGTCACAAGTCCTAGCGGACTTCGTGGCGGAATGGACACCGCCCATCGCACCCGCGTCATGCACAGAAGTTGCACCCCTGTGGACGGTGTATGTGGACGGATCTTGGTGCGCGGAGGGTGCTGGCGTAGGGGCAGTCCTCGAGTCCCCGGAAGGCGCCCGTACTAAGTACTCTGCTCGCTTGGACTTCAAAGCCACAAACAATGTAGCTGAGTATGAGGCACTGCTATTGGGACTGCGCAAAGCACGCGCGGCGGGCGCCCGTCGCATCATCGTTAAAAGTGACTCGCAGCTCATCGCGGGGACACGTGGACAAGAGTTACCAAGCCAAGGACCCAGAGATGGTCAGGTACCTTGCGCTCGCGCGAGCCATGGAGAAACACTTCCTCGGCTTCACTGTGCGAAGCTTCCCGCGCCTAGAGAACACCGAAGCTGATGCCCTAGCCCGTGCTGCCAGTACCATGACGGACATGCCCGCCGAAGCATTCTTCGAAGTCCTGCAAGCTCCCACCACCAAAGACTTACCCGAGATACACATCATTGGAGAGCAGGATTGGAGGACTCCTATCTTCAGTTATCTTCATGACGAAGTCGAGCCCGACGACGCCGTGGTAGCACGTCGGCTCAAGGCGCGCGCCAGGGGCTTTGTCATACACAATGACATGCTGTACAAGCGTGGCGTCTACGCCCCGTTCCTCAAGTGCATCTCAAGGGAGGAAGGAGCAGCACTGCTCGCCGACATACACCAGGGGCTCTGCGGCTCTCACCTCGCTCCTAGGTCTTTGGTTGGCAAAGCCTATCGGCAAGGATTCTACTGGCCAGCTGCGCTGCACGACGCGGAGGGCCTCGTGAGGACGTGTCCTGCATGTCAGTGGATGGGCAAGGGGACCAACAGGCCTGCACACGAGTTGCAACCTATCCCCCCATCTTGGCCACTTGCACGGTGGGGCGTCGACCTGGTCGGGCCGTTCAAGACCGCGTGTCAGGGCGCCAAGTTCATCGTAGTCACTGTCGACTACTTCTCTAAGTGGGTCGAGGCTGAACCCTTATCCAAGATAACCTCCGTCTCTGTCCAGAAGTTTGTATGGAAGACACTCGTCTGCAGATTCGGAGTACCGCGTGAGCTCACTGTGGACAATGGTTCCCAGTTTGATGCCACTACCTTCTGGGCCTTCTACACTGGCCTCGGCATCGCGTTATGCTTTGCATCCGTGGCCAACCCGAAGGCGAACGAGGCCGTGGAAAGAGCTAACGGCATACTTCTTGCAGGTCTGCGCACGCATTTGTTCGGTTTGCCTGGCGGCACTTGGGCAAATGAGCTATCTAGCGTGCTCTGGTCCACCCGCACAACGGCCAGCCGTGCCACTGGCTACACCCTGTTCAAGCTGCTGTTCGGTGACGAAGCCGTCACCCCGGAGGAAATCAAGCTCGCCTCACTCCGCATCTCCAGCCCAGCAGATGACGAAGTCCGCGAGGCCGCCATGGAAGGAGTTGATGCCGTCCGAGCGCAAGCGGCACTAAACATTGAGCGATACCAGGCGTCCATGGCAAGAGCGTACAACAAGACGGTGCGTCACCGCCTAATCGAAGCAGGTGATTGGGTACTCAAGCGCAAGGCGAATCCCGAAGGTGATGGTAAGCTCAGTTCTAAATGGGAAGGCCCCTACGAAGTTGTCAGTTCTACGCGCCCGTCTTCCTTCCGCCTCCGCAGCCTCGGCGGTGTCCTTCTGAAGCACAGCTGGAACACCGACAATCTCCGCAAATACTATGTTTAAGTCACATGACGAGCCGTTCTGAGTGCATTTATGTTACCCCTTTTTGATGTGCCTGTACTTTTAACGCCCTCCCAAGGGCTATTGTAATCGTCATGCTACTCTGTTATGCCAATGCGCAGCCCTAATGAATCATATGACGTCTACCTCTATGTATTCATTGCAGCGCTGCGGCCCGTCCGCCCGCACCTTTGCCCCGGCATACCGCGAAGTAACATCCCGCGAGCCCGGCAGCCTCAACGCCACGTCCGCCTGCATGGTAACATCCCGCCGCGGCATGCGCCTTCGCTCCGGCATACCGCGAAGTAACATCCCGCGAGCCCGGCAGCCTCCAACGCCACGTCTGCCTGTGTGGTAACATCCCGCCGCGGCGCGCGCCTTCGCTCTGGCATACCGCGAAGTAACATCCCGCGAGCCCGGCAGTCCCAGGTAACATCCCGCCGCGGCGCGCGCCTTCGCTCCGGCATACCGCGAAGTAACATCCCGCGAGCCCGGCAAGTCCCAACGCCGCGCCCGCCTGCGTGGGTAACATCCCGTCGCAGCGCGCACCTTTGCTCCGGCACACCGCGAAGCAATATCCCGCGAGCCCGGTAGCCTTTCACGCCGTGCCTGCCTATGTGCTAATGTTCCGCCGCGACGCTCGTGAACATTCCACCATGCCGCATGCTCTTAGCCCCGGCATACTGCGTGGTCACATCCCGCCGCGGCGCGCACCCCTTACCCGCCATGGTCGAATTTGGCGACCGCATGGCACAAGGCTTGGCAGAACAGTCGCATCCACCACGTAACGTCTCGTAACTTCATCGCATTATTTCAAATTATTACAAGCTGAGCAGCGACTAGTCACATAGCTAGTCGCTCGGGGGGACGTAGTCCGTCGAAGACAGGGTGCCCCGCACATCGCGCCCCGCTAAGTGCAAGCACGAGAATGACATCTCCGTGGCCGCCTGGGCATAGGTCTAAGAAACGAGCGTGGTTAGTCGCGGCAATGCAGATGGGAAAAATACAGGTAAGGAGGCTGAGCAGGAGATGTCAACCTGCCCGAAACGCGGGGCGATGTCGCGTATGGCGTCGCAAGCACACGCGGCCCAAGCCAGCCGCCGCGCGCCTCGTCTCCGGCAGGACCCGCGGTGAAGGGCTTCGGGCGCGCGCCCAGCACGGCTCCGAGTTCGTCGATAGCCTGGCACGTAGAATGGGCGAAGAGGAGCACGTCCTGTGAGCGGGCAATGTGCTGCGCCTCGCGGCCCGTCAACTCGATCACACGGGATTGTTCTGTCGCCAAGTGGCCCTCAAGCCCCGCACTGTTTTCTCCGAGATAGCCAGCTTCTTAAGCAGCTTCGTGACGCTGTCTTCCGCCTCCTTCGCTCTCCGCTCGGCCGCTCGAAGCTGACTCCCCTGTTTCCCGTGCCTTCTCCTCGGCTTCGCGAAGCCGGCTGTCGTATTCCTCCATCGACTGTTGAAGGCGGACATCCTCTGTGCGGTAAATAGACCCTGCAGACCGAAAGCGTGTCGACCCATCAAGTGTCAGGAAGAACAAAGTGGGTAGTGTTTTCGATAGGTTACCTTGAGTAGTGCGGAGCTAGATGCCTCGCATATCTGGCGCAGCGAAAGCCCGGCGAAGATATCGTTCATGTCCTCTACCCCGATGCGCGCAGTGACCTCCCGGAGGAAGCTGGCCTCGGCCTCCCCGCCAGTGAAGCTCGAGGCCGTGAGTCTGCCTACCGCGCGGAGGGGAGCCGCAAAAGGACTGCCCTCACCGGTTCGCACAGTGACTCGCGGAGTGGCGTCCGGGACACAGCCGGATGCCGGCTCCACTACGCCAGACGCAGCGCCGTCCCCCGGAGCCCCGGCAGCGCCCACCTGGGTCGGGGTATCCATAGTGCACGCCGCGCGAAGCCCAGAGCCTGACGCCGCCCCCGCCGGGGAGTCGTCCGTGGCAGCGCCCTCCCGCGGCAAGCCGGCCCGCCGAGCAGAGCCAAACACGAAGCGCGCCACGGAGGAAGGCGGCGAGGAGTCCGCTCCTGTCGAGGAAGACCGCGGCTGGAACAGCATCGGCCCTTTACCCCCCACTTGGGGGCGAGGGGTAGACGAGGGCACTGCCCGCCTCGGCCGCTGGCTGCGGGAGCACCCACATCAGCTGAGCCACCAAGGTCATCGTCGAAGTAGTCTGTGCCCGGTGAGCTCCTCCGTACGGCACTCGTGGCATGCCCCTCCTCGGCTGATTCATCGCCGGATCCATCGCCTGATGGAGAGTCGACGGACCGCGACTCCGTCTCGGACGAGGCCTCGTGCTCCGACCCCGACAGTTCCGAATGCTGACGCGTCCGCTGTCGTGCCACGTCGGGCGTGCCCTCACGGGGGCGTTTCCCGGACCCTGCCCGGTCCGCCGAGGGCACGGGGCGTGGGGTGAGGTGGGACCGGCCACCCGAACGCCTCGAAAGCCTGGTTGCGACGCGCGCCGGTGATAGTCCTAGCGATTGCAGTCGCTTCGGTCCTGTGCGGCTCCCAAGCAGTAGAGTCGCCGCCGCCTCCACGTCTCCCACCGTCAAGCCTGTCAAAACAAAAAGAAAGGAGTCGCGATGTAAGGTGCCGGGACTTGGTGGCCTGGGGTCGTATGCTTCGTTTCATCGGAACGTACCTTCCGTCGGACGGCAGTCGACGAACGCAAGGGGTCGGTGCGGGACCCCTACCGGCAGCCGTGCCAGGCCCAACTCCCAATGTGCCGCGAGCGGGGCGATGCCTAGCGTGCAGTACTCCTCCACCAAGTCCCTGACGCAAAGCTCCTTCGACATCCGCTCGAGAGCGGCTTTTCGAACCCCGTCGCCGGACGAGAGTCATGGGGCGCGCAGCTGGGAGGAGTGAAAGAGCGCGTGTGTCTGTAGCCCAAGTCGCCAACCCGGTAGAAAAACCAGTTGCTCTTCCAATCATTCCACTTGTCTCTGGTAGAGGACACGGGAAAGATGCTGCTGCGCCTGTGCCGGAATCGAAAGCTGACGCTCCCGAAGCGTGAGTAGAGGCCATCCTCAAGGGGGGAGGGGGACGTGACGGGCTCGAAGAAATAGCCAAAGCACGTGGCCGTCCCCCTCAACCTCATGGTCCTAAGCACCCATTCGAATGAGGCAAGCTTGACGACGGCGTTGGGGTGGAGGTCGGAGATCTCGAGGCCGTAGAAAGCTAGCACCTCGTTGAAGAAGCCGCTGGCAGGGATGCATAGCCCCGCCGTGAACTGATCGGCGAACACGACGATTCCCTAGGATCGGGCTTGGCGACGCTCTTGTCCGACGGTGGGATGCGTGCTCCATGCGGCCCCCCGTCAGGAGGGATGCGTCCCAACGCAATCAGGCCGTCCAGCACCTCCCCCCGTGATAGCAGAGGTGCCAAGGAAGCAGGAGAGGTCGTTCTGACGGTCCTTCTTATGGTTGATCACGCCTCCGGAAGCAGCCATCTGATCATGAAAAGAGGAGCAGTGAGCTATGTTGATGAGATATGGCGGGTGCAGCGACAGCGGGGCAGTTCGTATCGTACCAGAGCTCGAGCGATGGGCGAAGGAGGCCGCAAAACCTCACCACAGAACGCGGCGTCTTCCTGGACCCGCTCCAGGTGCAGCCAACCGCGTCGCCGAATGGTGCACGTACGGAGTGCTCGCCGAAGGACGGTGAGTGGATGGGCTGCCGGGCGAGGCTGCGGAGGCGCTGAGGTCCAGAGGCAACACACGGCCCATTCGAGAGACCGCGCGTGTGCGTACGCAGCCGACCGTAGCCCGAGGACACGCCCCCTCTCCCGGAGCCTGAGCCAAGCCGCAGCGCGGTACCTCGCGCGCCTGGCTGAGCCGACGAAGCCCGCCGTCGGGCTCAAGCCCCACCGCTGCCTTGAAACCTTGCCGCGAAGCGCGGCCTACCCCGCCTCGACCCCGGCTTGAGAAGGTGGCGGGAGTACTCGGCCTGCAACAGAATCACCAAAACAATGTCAGCGTTGTCCACACTAAAGAAAGCATGGGTCGTCCTGCCTCGGCCGCGCCGCGGAGCCCGGGCTACCCCGTGCCACGAACCCCGCGCCGCGCCGCCCTTCACCCCGCCGAAGCCCGCGTGCCCCCTGGCCTAACCCGGCGGGATCCGGACCCCGCGCCGCGCCTTCTCCTAGCCCGCGCCGCGCCACTCCCGTGAACCCCGCGCGGCCGCTGCCTTCACGCCTCTCCACCGCGAAGCCCACGCGGCCGCGAAGCCCGCGTGCCCTCCGGCCTAACCCGGCGAGATGCGGACCCCACGCCGCGCCTTCTCCTAGCCCGCGCCGCGCCATACCCCGCTGGAGCCCGCGGCCTACCCCGCGCCGCGCCGCGCCACTCCCGCGAACCCCGCGCGGCCGCTGCCTTTATGCCTCTCCGCCGCTAAGCCCGCGCGGCCGCGAAGCCCGTGTGCCTCCGGCCTAACCCGGCGAGATGCGGACCCCGCACCGCGCCTTCTCCTAGCCCACGCCGCGCCGTGCCCTACCCCGCTGGAGCCCGCGCCGTGCCGCAACGCGCCCTACCCCGCTGGAGCCCGCGGCCTACCCCGCGCCACGCCTCCTTCTACCCCGCGCCGCGCCGCGTCCTACCCGCGGGAGCCCACGCCGCGCCCTACCCCGCTGGAGCCCGCGCCGCGCCGCAACGCGCCCTACCCCGCTGGAGCCCGCAGCCTACCCCGCGGGAGCCGCGCCGCGTCGCGCCGCGCCCTACCCCGCTGGAGCCCGCAGCCTACCCCACGCGGCGCCTCCTTTTAGCCCACGCCGCGCCGTGCCTAACCCCGCGGGAGCCCGCGTCGCGCCCTACCCCGCGCCGCGCCTCCTTCTGGCCCACGCCGCGCCTTCTTCCAGCCCGCACCGCGGCTTCCGTAGCCCGCACGGTGCCTCTGGCCCGAGTCGAGACCCCCTCAACCCGCCACGCACCTGCACTGGTCGCCGCGTGCACCCGAGTCCGGCCACCACGTGCACTCGTCCGCTCCAGATCCCGCCTGAAGCAATGAAGGAAAGGCGGCGGCTTGAAGGGAGGAAAAAAGGGGAGGGCAGAAGGGGGCGCCGGCCCCTTTATACACCCCTGGCGCAAACCGCTGACTCGCCAAAAAAAACTTAAAAAAACTTAAATTTTTTAAAAAATAAGTAAATAAATATTTGATAAAATAAAAAAATATATGATCGAGGCACACGCTCAGGGCGGTTCCAAGCCATGCCACGCGCGCCGGTCGAGTCTGCGACCCCGCGCGCCCTTGGCCCACCTCGAGCTGTCCTTGGATGCCGCCGTAGCCCTGCGGGTACCACGTGCGCGCCTTGCGGCCTCCCAGTGTTCGCTCCGGTTGCATGCCGGGGCCCGAAGCCTGCCCCGGACCAACGCCTTGCGCCGGTGCTCTAAGCTCGGTCTACTCGGGCGTATGACCGACCCACACCTTTTTACCCTGGGAGAGCGGCCGAACAGCCGCTAGCGCTCCGGGCTACCCCAGGTCAGTCGGGCGGCGAGCCTCGAACACTAAGCAAGCCTAACACGCGTTGCGGAAACTCAAGGCCGCTAGCAAACTAAACACTCGACGAGGCATGCACAGCTCGCTACACAACTACGCGTACTAAGGTCCTAGAACTCGAGCGAAGGCGGAGGTGCAGTCTCACTCCTAAGGTTGAATCTCTCGAGTCCGGGCTGCTCGTCAACCCCTTCTCTGGGGTGTAACGCCGGTCCGGACGGACGTTTCTCGACCGTCCGCATCGGCAAGGGGCTACTGTCGTGGAGGGGTCCCCGCGCATCTCGGACACCGACGAGCGACGGTAAGGCATACATGTCTGTTGTACACTAACGTCCGACTCCTTTGCAGCCTTAAGGAGCGCAAGTGCAGACGCGGGGTACAAGCGCAAGTGCAGACGCGGGGTACAAGCGCAAGTGCAGACGCGGGGTACAAGCGCAAGCACAGACGCGGGGTACAACACCCCGGGGGCGGGACCCCACCATGTGACGTACCGTACGGCATGTCGTACCGGACGTCACGTAGATGCTAGGGTATATGCTTCCGCGGGTGGCGTATGAATGACCTGCGTGCCCTTGTCCGTACGGCGGACCGGGGGTAAGACCGTAACCTGCCTAGGGACAGAATTGTAATCCGGCCATGCGCTCCCTGAGGCCTATAAATAGGGGAGCACCCCCCAGGTTGGGGGTACGGAATACAAGTTACACTCACTTTTTGACTTGCCAAATTTTCTCTAAGTGTTTGCTTGTTGCTGCGCGCTCCGTTTTGCTATCCCCTGCGCACACCCCGGTGACCCAGCACTCACCGGAGGTGCCTCAAGTTCACTGTCCGACCGCGTAGTCGACGACAAAAATGGTACATGTAGCATGACTGAAGTGTATTCACATAGAGATATGGAAAGACTCATGCATCCCTTAAATAAGTTTTGCAGCTCTTACAAAAATATGTTACATGTTAATGGTCAGTTCACAACACATTTTTGAGAGGAAGGGAGAACTGGACAGGAAGTGTACAAATCAAAATATTGGTGTATAAATAGCTTCTATACACACCTTTTGCTTTGCTTCTGATGCTTTATTCCTCTAGGCGATCTTTCCCACTCAATGACGTGCATCAAGCTCATTTTTTATGAATGAATCTTGAAGATATTAAAGCAGGATAGAAAGAACAAACCAACATGATCATGTAGTACTTAGGTAAATCAGAATTTAGCATTGATAGAATCAAGAAATATGAATTTAAGTCAAGATGCATGCTTATTTCATAATTCGTACATGGTGGGATATTTTGTTATCTTCCACAAGTTATGTCATGCAGTATGAAAATTTTCAATTACTAGAAGGAAAGCATCATTTAGGATCAATCTTTTTATTTCTAATAATTTACCGTTCATATTCCATTCCAAATACTCCACTGGTTAGTATTAAAGGGCCACCATGAGCTATTTCTTTAAAACAACCATGAAAAATATCAGGACTGTAGCTATCAACTATTGACATTGAATGACCAGCTCCATACACTTGACCCTATCAAATGAGAAATTCTTCTATTATCTTATGGGTGACTCCTCATATACTAAATAGGATCAGTAAATTAACTTTAGATGGGTAGAACTACATGTCCAGTAGTGAATATATCGAAAGATCTAGGCACGCAAGTATTTTTGTCATTTTTCAACTATGCATTGTTACTCTAATCCATGCCAACTCTAAAGTGCTCTAGTTTTATGTTTATTTACCGATCTAACTTCAACCTACGGTTGAAATTCGGATGGCTCCAATTTTACTAAGTTAAGTGACCATGGCAATCTTCATTGGTAAGATTACAATAACCATCATCTGCAAATTGCAATATTTGAACCACATGTCTAGTTAGTGACCATAGGAGGCGCTTCTGTCATGCAGTGACTATCCTGGTGTAAGGGTGTTTGATAGGGTGACACACGAAAAAAAAGCATCTATAAGCCTATGACAGAGTGAAATAGTAAAATAGCAACGAAGATCTATGAGTAGCATAGTTAGATATGAGATGTACATTATAATATGACAAACAATGGTAATTGTAAGTAGGCTAAGAGCGCCTCAAGGAAAATGTCAAATAAGACAATAACCGATGCATAAGCATCCTAGAGTGCTGGATGATCTCTTTGATCATTTCGATATATTCAAAATCAACAAATGAGCTACAATTATAGTCATCAGGAAGGCATAACTATAGCAGGTTCAAATAAAATAATTAGGATGTATTGGAGTACTGGCATGGATGCTTTGTTTCCAGGCTACAGATATTATCGTTGTATTTATTTTTATAGCTCAACAAATCAAGTATAGAAATGTTTTTCGATCAAAAAGTCAAATGTAGAAATGATGATATAATTAGTTGGAAGTCGGAACCACACAAAACATAATCTTGATTGCATTCTATTAATTAAATAACATCATATATGGACCATGCTGAAAACTAAAGCTAGATAGGAACAATTAGTGCCTTCTAATATTCTAGAATAGAAACTCTTTACATAAAGTTAATACAATAGACTAACTATAAAGGATGCTACAGAGCTCAAACATGCATATGCCGATATTATTCCTAGACAGACCACATGCTTAATTCGCATTATGGATTCTCTCCAGTTGGAACAAAAATGTTGTGCAACGATATAAGTGGTTTCCTAGAAAAATGATATACAAGTTTTTCATAAAATATGAGATACAGGGTTTATGAATTAGAATGATCCATTTAATTAGGGCTATTTCAGGCAGATTGTTGTTTATTTCTTAACTCAGAAGCTTAGCCCTTAGCGGACATGTAAGAAACAGGTCTATTTTCCAACTGCAGTTTACTCTTTACAGGAACAAAATGTAAGAACAAATCATGTAAGGAGAAGCTTATTCGTGTTACTAAATATATTTTTCTCATATAGTACATGTTAACAGCAAAATAAAATAAAAGATCGCCTTCTACAAATAGAACTTTACATAGCCACTTTATAATTTATATAAATAATGAGTGGTACTGTTTGTTTCACAAATAAAATCAAATGTACGAATGATAGCACCTTCTCCAAATAGGCTTGAGGCAGTGAACAACCAATGGTCTCTACAAATGCAAAAGAACAATCAGTAGCGTACAACTAACGTAGGCCAAAGCACAAAGTACCTTTACAAGGCAGTGTAGCTTGCCACGTGTAGAGTTGTTTGATCATTCAGAGAGTTGTACAGCCTCATAAAAACCACCTTGCACTTTGCCAACATGGCATACCCCAAGAGCAATGGGAATGAGTCAACGAACTCATTCTTCAAGGCCTTCCTCATTGCGTAACGACAACTCCTCCAAAAACGAATATGGACCGAAGAGCTTGAAAGCATACTCTGAATGATGCACACCACGGTCAGCCGCTCCACCAAACGTACGATTTTCCCTTTGATGTACAGAGCCACCCACCAAAGTCGAGCATCGCTCCTTTCACGTTGAGACGCTTCGTGATGCCACCCCTGCTCAACTTCACAAAACTGAAGAGCACCACCAAGTCGAATTAGACTTCAGGGAGGAGGTGCAAGATCAAGGTGTCCTCAAGCACATCCATACGAGTAAGGTGTCGCGCGCTTCTATAACACTAGGGTAAAGAAAATGGCATTATCCCAAGGACACCTTTTAGAAGGTTATCATCCCTCAGTCACAAGGCAAGCTTCACGCAAAGTGGGACGACCCATCTAAAAGTTGAGTTGCAGCCACTCCCTTGACTACAGTTCAAGGGGCTCCTATTGAGATATTAATATTCCCTATATAGGTCGGTCTGTATAATCCTATATGGCATCCATGTGGCATAAAGAAGGTCAAAAGGTCAACAAGCAATTAGCAAAGTAAAGCAAGTCAAAAATAAAACTAAGAAGTTTTAGGAGGGTGTATGAGGTGTTTTTGGTCCACCAAGGACTATACATCATCCCATCTTTTCAGTCCATCATGGACTCATGTACCAATTTTCATCTTTTATCTTTCTCTTCCTAATCCCTCAAAGGTACCTATGGTCTTTTTTCATGACTCAAGCCTATATATACCATGGGGGCTTGTAAAATCATCCCATAAATGAGAAACTTGAGGGGAAGAGACCTGGAATTCTAAGTCCCAAATGGAGAGCTTTAGGCCCGATCTTGAAAAGTCCTGACCCAAATCACTAATTGAGTCACGTGCAAGACTTCTTTCAAGATATGGGACTAGGTCATGCTCCATGGGGCAGCTAAACCAATTTAAAAAAATCAAAGCATCTCATTTTGTCAAGTTTACGATAATCTTCTCATAAGGCCATCATACACGGCTCAATACTATTGCGACATAGCTATCGAGCTATCCATGCCCCTCTCTACTGTATTTCGATAATGACAACATTCATCTTTGTTTCTCAAGCTATGGATCAAATTTGAAATTAAAATTTTGTGTCATGATAGTGACATGTTGTATCTACATGGTGAATTTTTGTGAAATTTTTCATGACTTTTATGACGACTGTTTCATGGTTGAGACTATCGGATGCACCTTAAAGACTGAAGTACCCGTTACGTCCTCATTATTCCAATGCTATGGATCATGCTCTTGCCTACGGCGGAATAGCTATTCAGCTTTTTTGGAACTTTTGTGTGATTTCATGGAACTTCGTCCATTTTCACATAATATGTGGGGCTAGTACAGAAATCGATATCCGAGGCGGTTATAGTAGCCACCTCCACAGAGTGGTTGTGGATATGGGGGCATGCATCGGAGGCGTTACACAACCGCCTCGGATAAGCTCTTATCCGAGGCAGTTGAAATGCTTAAACCACCTCCGATAAGTGCTTATCTGAGGCAGTTGCGTAATAGATATCCGAGGTGGTTGTTAAGTTGCAACCGCTTCGATATGTTTTTAAACAGGCATTATTTTGCCTGATTTACTAGCCTCCCTGAAAAAGCAAATAGTTCATATGAAATATCCAAAGCACAACATGTATACAAACAGATTTATATAGCACACTCTTCAATCATTCATTCTCGCATCGACCACAAGACATAAACTACAAATATTCACATACATACGCATATAAATAATATTACAAAACGTGTTCACTTGTGACATATACTCAATTCAAAGCGAAGATATTGATCAAATTTAAAAAAGTAGACCTCTCTTAAGTTCTTCACATGAATAGAACCACTCGCCGAAGCCTCCATACACGATATCTGTTGATAAAGAAGTCTCATTTGTAAAACAGTGACAGTTATAGTTATGTCACACCCACTTATACGTTAGCACTGAGAGGAAAAATGAACAAGACATTTAAAAACATCAAGTGCACTTATCATTTCAAACCACAGGTTGGATAGTGCCTCCGATAAGTGCTTATCCGAGGCGGTTGCGTAATAGATATCCGAGGCGGTTGTTAAGTTGCAACCGCCTCGGATATGTTTTTAAACAGGCATTATTTTGCCTGATTTACTAGCCTCCCTGGAAAAGCAAATAGTTCATATGAAATATCCAAAGCACAGCACGTATACAACAGATTTATATAGCACACTATTCAATCATTCATTCTCACATCGACCACAAGACATAAACTACAAACATTCACATACATACGCATATAAATAATATTACAAAACTTGTTCACTTGTGACATATACTCAATTCAAAGCGAAGGTATTGATCAAATTCAAAAAGTAGACCTCTCTTAAGTTCTTCACATGAATAGAACCACTCACCGAAGCCTCCATACATGATATCTGTTGATAAAGAAGTCTCATTTGTAAAACAGTGACAGTTAGTCATTATGTCACACCCACTTATACATTAGCACTGAGAGAAAAATGAATAAGACATTTAAAAACATCAAGTGCACTTATCATTTCAAACCACAGGTTGGATAGATAACTACAAAGTTTGATGCTTTCGAACTAATGACGTAACTAATGACCTAACTAGAAACCTAAGTAATGATCTAACTAATCACAATCCTAAGTTCCTAGCTTGCCGTCGAGGAATTGAAGCGTCCTTCAGCACTAATGACCTCGTTGTTTAGGAAGCTAGCGATGTCCGACCGGATCTGGGCGATGTCCATATCTTCCATGGTTTTCGCCGCTCCCTGAAAACATGAGGCTTACACTCAGGGTGAATAGCATGATTAAATATTAAACATTAGTAGTGGTGATGGTTTCGTACCACTAGATCACGATACTTTGGGTTGCTGCAAAGCGCTAGCATGTGGAAACACACGTAATACCCATAGAGGTCGAACCCTTCGAGTTGTTGCCGGCACTACAAAAGGGATATCGATTAGGTATAGAGGGCAGAAGTATGATGGCATTAGTTCAAGGAGTCAAGGCCACATTACGAAATACCTTAAACTTGGAGTCATGGTGTAACTCGACGGGCACTCATTTTTTGTGCCTCCCTCCTTGTTTGACGTACGTGTCAAATGCTCTAGGTGATTCAAAACAATTAGCATCGAATTGTCTTTTCCTTTGGGAAGAAGAAAGAATAGGCATTGACGAAGTCGAAAGTTTTGGTACTCACTCGTCGAGTAGACGCATGATGCCCAAGTACGCTTGCTTGCGCTCGTCAACGCTACGCCTCATGGAATCAAGGTAATATAACTTATTCCATTTTGGCACGATCACGAGGAGGATCCAATGGCCCCTGATTATACGATACGAAGTTATTACATGTTTAGCCGTCGAATGATGAGAACTTCCAAAGGATGTGGCTTACCCGATGTTATAGGTAACCTGGATGTGATCTCGTGCGGAGTACTCATGGAGCAAATGCACGATGTAATCCCGCACTAGGTTCCTATTTGCCGCGATGCTTTGGGACCGAGATCAAATGTGGGTCGCCAAACCCCACAAAGTTGTGGATCTTTCTTCTTTCGCTCATATCAAGCATGTATCTGAGTATAGGAGAAAAATGAATTATATTGCAGGCACTTAGCGGTGATAAAACAAAATGGTGTTGTGTTGTAAGGACTTACAGCGTGAAGCATCTCATGAGCCCGGCGTCCAGCTCACGGAAGTGCATCATGTTGAAGATGTCAGAGAAATCAACGGGGAAACATATTTCCTTAACGGTGCTTGAAATGCTCCTCCTTGAAGCAGACTACGATGCCGACTGCTGTATGTGGGAACGGCCTGTTCGACATCTCGAGGTAATGATCATGAAGCGTCCAGCAGGCTATGCCCAAGTTCACGTTAGTGTCCACCATAGGTTGTCCCGGCACGTGCTGGCGAGCTAGCTCCGCCATAGGATATTCAACATCATCCGCCAATTTTGAAGCAGACTTCTTGACTCTGTATACTTTCAGCTTGGATGTGGTCCCTTGACTCTTCGTTCGAACATGACTTGGCCGTGAACTCTCCACTTGTGGTACTACCGGGAGTTGAGGGGGTAGCGAACGATGAGAAACATCCACATGTGATACTGTCGGCATTGGCTGCGGAAGGGCGAGCTGCTTCGAAATCTCCGGTGGAGATCGAGCAACCACCAGTGAAAACCTCATCATCCCAAGATCTGGCAAACATGGAGGATCGGTTGGTGCATTCAGTGCTGATTCAAGGACTATGTCCTTCTTTGGCCACTGGATGAATGACCCGACCGTGTCGCTTAGCCACTGCATCTCATCAGATTTTCGCGCGTTCGGCACGGGACAGTTAGCAAAGGTCAGGTTGATTGACTCGACTTGCACTCACGCGAAACCTGGCGTTAACGGGACACCGTGTAACACCGTTCCAGGAGTAGATGGCCACACCTGACCGTATGCGGCGCCCATTGCGAAGTTCATCGTAGAGAACTGTATCTACATCTTGCACCGCGTCGGACCCCCAATTTGGTCAATGGGAGAACAATCATCCGCACCCGAGGCGCAGCTACTGCGGCGGGCACCCAGGCTAATTGCGACTAGCGCCCTGTCTTACAGGTACTATGCTGAAAGCCTCTCCTCCATGGCTCTCATTCTTTCCTCAAATTGCACCTCAAGGGACAACTGTATCTCTGCTTTCATCTGCTTGGCTCTTGCTTTCTTCCTCTGCCGACGTGCCTCCTGCGTATCACCGATGAAGGTTTTGCCCCATGTTGCCAGATTTCTAAAACCCTGCTGCGTCCATAGGGCTCCCTGGTGCCAATGGCCTCGGAGAGTATGTCTTTCTCCCAACTTGGCACAAACGAGCCTTGAGATGCCTGCTCATTCAGCCCCACCATTCTCTGATAGACCTCAGTTTCGCCATACGCATTGACCACGAGAATCCACCTTCGTCCTCGCCCTGCACCAGTCCCGGATGCGGCTGTCACTGAAATCTGAGAACACCGGCTGCTGTCCATGCTTCTCCGCTTTCTTGTCCTCCTTTGCCCACTTCTTCTTAGCACTGACATACCCTAAGGTGCCGAGGCAATGCGGGTGCTTGTTCCTCCTGGCTGGCTCTTGCCCCTTCTGGCTATCTGCCTAGAACTCTTCGGATGACTTCAAGGCGCAGTACTCCGCCCAATCTTCTTCGGAGACATCTGGGTATGCCTGGCAAGGCGACTTCTCTTGCTTGAGATAGTCCCTCACTAGTCTGTGCTTGAAATTCCTCCAACACTTCCCAGCCGTCAATATAGTATCTCGAAAGAAATCGGCTTCGACCTCTTCCGGGTACATGAATAAACCCTTCACTTCGTCAAACAGGGACCTTCGCTCCTCCCGTGTCAGCTCACCCTAACAGCGATATCGTAGGGGAGGGCAGCGGGGAGTTCATCTCCATTCTAATAAGGACGAAACATCATAACTAAAATATAACATGTCTGTTCTAACAATTCAGAAAAACCAATCCATACAACCAAAAATCACAAAACCTTATTCACTATGACCATTTTATTCGCTAAACTAAACTTCATAATGTGATACACTCATAGATTGGCCAAGGAGCTACAAAAAAATTATATATAAGAACTCAAGTAAAACTAAGCTACATTTGAACACATTTCCGTTGCACAACACAATCTAGCTGAATCCAAATGTAAGAACAACAACCCATAACCTACAGTGAGCTTTGTATTGTTCAAATTATAAACTTTTTGAACCTAGATATGAGCTAATCGAAATCAATGCTACTCTTGTTGATAGCATTGCAATCTCTACCATATATGAGCATGGAAGATAAGGCATTCATAATATTCTAGTTACTCAATGTGCAACATAAGGTGGTCCTCCAAAACTTGATGACAACACAGTACAAGTGATCCACTAGAACCCGATTGCCACTAAGTAAATCTATCAAAACTAGATCTACCAAAACCACTAGCATGCCTGTGCTTTGTAATCTCACTCCACAAACAGCTTCTCACTGAAAAGTGCAAGCATTAATTATGCAGACAGTTGCACTAAATCATTTTCTAGGTTGTTAAACGTACAATGCATGGTTATTCATTTGTTTCAGTGTCAAGTCAAAATCTTTGTCAGGATAAACAACAATGTAAGTTTCATCAATCTGTTTGGTTTCTTCCAAACATAATTACTAAATTGACCGTGCATGGGTGCTCCATTCGATGATTTGATTAACTAATTCCCACAAAAAGAGAAGGCCTAGTATGCTACAACATGTCATAGTAGCAATGCTTAATTATAAAATTCTATAGGGCTCTAAAATCACGGCTCAAAGACATGCACCAACAATTGACTAATCTAGGTAGGAAATAGACATGCACCAAATAAAGGTAAATGACAACAGAAGTACCACCTCACAAAAATAACAACTAAGGCACTTAAGTACTTAACCATATTCCTCACAAGAATCATACAATGCAGTTTTGGTGGAGGAGGAGGTAGACCTTGCGGTCAGAGGAGCCGATGCTTGGGGAGGAGGCCGGTGCTCGGGGAGGCGCCGGTGCTTGGGGAAGAGGCCGCCGCTAGGGGAGGCGCCGGAGCTTGGGGAGGAGTCTGCCACTCGGGGAGGCACCGTTGTTCAGGAAGGAGGCCGTCGCCACTTGGGGAGGCCGCTGGTCGGGGGCGGCGGCGCTAGTCAGGGGAAGGTGGCACTGGTCGAGGACTTGGCACAGTTTGAGTTGGAGGGCGGCGGGGCTTGGTAGATTGAGTTTATATGTGGGACATATCGGAGGCAATTAAATCGATCTAACCGCCTCGGATAAGGATAAAGGAGGTGGTTAAATCAATCTAACCACCTCCAATTACGAAGATATCCGAGGCGGTTGCTAACCGCCTCGGATAGTCTATAAAGGAGGTGGTTCCTTGGTTCCAACCGCCTCGGATAAGTAGATATCCAAGGTGGTTGCTAGGTTCCAACCGCCTCGGATAGTCTATAAAGGAGGCGGTTCCTTGGTTCCAACCACCTCGGATAAGTAGATATCCGAGGTGGTTGCTGGGTTCCAACCGCCTCGGATAGTCTATAAAGGAGTCAGTTTTGAGCTTCTAACCACCTCGGATACTTTTTATCAGGCAAGTGTTCAGTTATGTTTTCTGAAATTTCAGGCGACAACACAATTCAATTGATAATTTCAAAACTGACAGCACACAGCACAATTCTACAACCATTACCATGAACATCCCAAATATCATCAGCACATGAGCATCTCAAAAATATCACCATTTGCACATCGATGTTTCTTGCATGTTTCAACCAACAAAATCAACACTTCTCAAAAAGGACATGAACATCTAAAATAATTTCATTGCCTTGGCATTTCTTTTTCTTTTTGCGAGGCATTTCCTCTTCGAACTCTAACCCTTCTTGATGATTGTCGCGTATGTAGCACTTCTCAAATTGACAACAAATTTGACTTGGACATCTCAAATTATTTCATTGCCTCCGCTTCCTCGTCCTTTTCTTTTTGCGAGGTATTTCCTCTTCGAACTCTAGTCCTTCTTGATGATCTTCCCATACGTACAATGCTTTGTTAGGTTCATCGGTAATCGCGTCTCTTATGCTATGTTGCATCGGAGGTGCATCTTGAAAGACCTTGTATTCGTCCTCATCCACCACACCCTGAACTCCGACAATCTTCCTTTTATCCTATAGGGCAATATGAAGATTCTTCTTCACCGGGTCGGTCACATAAAACACCTGGTGACTTGATTGGCTAGAATGAATGGGTCATCTTTGAATCCAACACGTTCAAGGTCAACTGTTGTGAAGCCGTACTTCTCGACCTTCGTAGATTGCAGATTGACCCAACGGCACCGGAATAATCGAAATTTGAAGTACACATAGTCCAACTCCCAAATATCCTCGATGAATCTATAGTACCAGCTCCGTTTCCCGCTCATGTCAGAAGCCTCTATGCGGACCCCACTATTTTGAAATGTGCTTTTCTTTTCTTGATCTCTCATGTAGAATGTGTATCCGTTGATGTCATATCCTTGCCAAGTGACGACTTTGAATGTTGGACCCTTCGCATACCAGGTTAGCATGTCACTAGAGGCACCTAAACGAAGACGCTCCTTGAAGCACTTGTTGAATTCTTTGTTATGCTCTCTCGTCCTCCATGCATCGGTTCTATTTGGATGCTCTTGTCTTAACTTTGCCCTATGCTCGTCTATGTACGGGGCAACGGCGGTCATGTGTTGCAGCACCGTGAAATGGGCAAGAGTGTGTCCAGTTTGATCGACCGTTATTGATTTCTTTCCGATGGTACCAACACCATCAAGCCTGCCTTCGTTCCGAGAGCGTGGCAGGCCAATCGGTTGGTTTGACTCCATGTAGTCAACACAGAACTCGACAACCTCTTCTGCAGTGTAACCTTCGACAATACTTCCCTCCGATCGATACCTGTTTCGCACGTAGTGCTTCAAGATTCCCATGAATCTTTCAAACGGGTACATGCTCCGAAGGAAGACGGGCCCGCATATCTTGATTTCGTGCACAATGTGGACGATGAGATGCACCATTATATCAAAGAAAGACAGGGGGAAATACATCTCTAGCTGACAAACAGTCTCCGCCGCCGCTAACTCCAGATCATCTAGTTCGAACACGTCTATCACCTTCTGTGAAATCTTGTTGAAGAAGAAGCATAGGTTGGTGATTGATTCTCGAACGTTAGGCAGCAGAATATTTCTAATTGCAATTGGGAGCATTTATGTCATCATAACATGGCAGTCATGAGACTTCATGCCGATTAGTTTCAAGTCCTGCATCGAGACGAGCCTCTTGATGTTGGCGGAGTAGCCCGACGGAACCTTCACGCCATGCAAGAACTTGCAAAACTTGGTTCTCTCAGCCTTGGATAAAGTGTAACAGGCAGGGGGGATGTATGTCTTCCCATTAGGCAGATGTACAAGTGCCAGCTCGGGCCTGATTCCCATATCAACCATGTCATGTCGGGCCTTAACGCCATCCTTCGTCTTGTCCTTCATGTTTAGCAGTAGACCCAGCACGCTGTCACAAACATTCTTCTCTATATGCATCAATGCAGTACCGGACGTCTAGATCCTTCCAGTATGGTAGGTCCCAGAACACCGATCGCTTCTTCCAGTAGGCGGACTCATCTGCGGCCTTTTTTCCGACCCTTTCCAAGCACGACATTGACATCGTTAACCTTCTCGAATACCTCTGCACCGCTTAATGGCCTTGGTTTTGCACCATTCTCCGTTCTCCCGTTGAACTGTGACTTCCACCTCCGGTAACGGTGCCTTATAGGCAAGAACCGCTGGTGACCCATGTACACGACTTTCCCGTAATTCTTGAGACTTAGGCTCACAGTATTCTCCATGCATATGACACAAGCTTTGTGTCCTTTCACCGTCTGACCGGAGGTGTTGCTGAGAGCGGGAAAGTCTTAGATTGTGCAGAACAGCATGGCCCGCAGAGTGAAGTACTCTCTTTTGTCCGCATCCCATACCTGTACTCTTGTGTTCCACAGTGTTTGTAGATCATCCATCAACAGTTGAAAATACACGTCGATGTCATTACCAGGTTGCTTAGGCCCTTCTAAGTATGGACATCATAACGTACTTCCATTTCATACAAAGCCAGGGAGGTAGGTTGTACATACTGAGAAGTACAGGCCAAGTGCTGTGTCGGCTGCTCATGTTGCCAAATGGATTCATTCCATCCGTACTCAGCACAAACCTTACATTCCTAGTTTCCGCAGTGAATCAAGGATACTTCCTATCGATGTTTCTCCACTGGATAGCATCGGCAGGGTGTCTTAGCTTTCCATCGGATGTCTTCCGCTCGTTCGCATGCCAGCGAAACAGTTTTGCTTCCTTCGGGTTTGCAAACAAACGCTTCAGGCGTGGGATTACAGGTAGGTGCCAAGCAACCTTCGCAAGAGTCCCCTTCGTCACCTCGACGAATTCCTCAGCTCCTTCTACTCCAAACTTACCCTTGTACCGAGAAGCCTTGCACACAGGGCATGAATGTAGCTTCGCAAACTCTTTCCGGTATAGGATACAATCGTTCTAACATGCATGTATCTTTTCAACTTCCAGTCCCAAGGGACAAAGCACCTTCTTGACTCTGTATGTGTTTATGGGTAACTCATTCCCCTCCGGAAGCATGTCATCTAGGAGGGCCAACAACTCGTTGAAGCTCTTGTCGGACCAGCTGTTGCTTGTCTTCAGCTTCAATAGTTCAAGCACGGCATATAACAAAGTGAACTTAGCCTTGCATCCTGCGAATAGCGGTTTCTCCGAGGCCTCCATCAAGCCTAGGAATTTTTGGTACTCTCTGTCGGTTTCGTGCCCTTCAAAATCACGCAACATCTTTTCCAGCTCAGGCATCGAGTCGGGATCATCAGACATCTCATGGTTTGAATCACAACTGATATCAAATGGCATATCGGTTGCTTCTTCATTGGCATAAATATCATCATCTGATACTACGGCTTGATCTTCACCGTGCTTGGTCCAAGTTGAATACCCTTTCATAAAACCTCTCTTGAAGATGTGGTACTCAATATGATGGAGCTCAAAAATCCTTACGTTACCACAGTCTAGGCATGGACAATACGTGTCAGCTCTATCCTCTCTCAACATGTCCGCCTCGGCAGCTGCATAAATGCTCTCACTCCATCTCCATACGCCTCTGTGTTGCGAGCTCCGTACATCCACGATCGATCCATGTAAGCCGTGCATATGGAAAGTTAAAATTTTAGTTAAAAATATGAAGTGCATTGACTTCATGACATGAGTTTAACATTTCTTCAATTACTAACCTAACCGAATTCTAAAAATAATTACTAACCTAACTAACTAATATAATTAACTAACCGTACTAATTGACTAATATAACAAACATGTATGCGTTGACTCTCTTCAATTACTAACGTATAACTAACCAAATTACCACTTATTGCACATAAAAATTAAATATGCCACAAAAATAAATCCATCTTTATTTTTTTCCTTTTTACCCACAAAATTCTTTCAAAATTTGCATACCTTAACACTAAATTTATATGCATTCAACCATACGATAAATCAAACATCTCCATCGATCTAATTATGATCATATAATTGAATATTCTCAATGTCCAAGAAACAAAGCAAAATCACCAAATTATTGGATAAAATGATTCAAAAACTAAACACTAACATTTGCTAATCAACAAGAAAGTATTATCTCCAACTACTCTTCCAAACATAGCTTCTCCACCGAAAAATCGCCAGCAAATAGCTCAAAAAATCGCCAGCAAATCACCACATTTAAGACTGTTGGGGAAGGGGTCCCCGCGCTACCCGGTTTCGACGCTTTTCGTACTTAGAAGAGATCGGCGCTACACCAACCTCGTCGCGACGCCAAGACCGCTCGATGCCGACTCCGCGACAACACCAACCTAGTCGCGACGTCATGACCGTGCAACGCCGACTCCGCAACAACACCAACCTCGTCGCGATGCCAAGACCGTGCAACGCCGAGTTCGTGACGACGACAAGTTCGTGCCGACCGGAAGCTCAGAGGCGATGGGAAGACTGCCATCGTGAGAGGATGCATGACAGGCGGGACCCACGGGATATCCCCAGAATATTCCCGGAGAAAAAGACCTACACGCCCCCAAGGGCATTAGTACATTTAGGGGCATGATAGTAAATGGTCTGAGGGCATTTTGTAACTTCCTCTACCACCTCCATCACCTCCATTCTCCCTATAAATAGAGGAGCACCCCTCCATTCCTCTGGGGGGAGGGGGGATTCTGAAATAAAAGTTCATTTGCTCCTCCTCTCCTCGAGTTCGTGGTTTGCAGCGGGTTCGAGTGTCGTCACGTCGTGCAACCCGCGTGCTCCGTGATGTAGTTCCCGCGAACCCTCGTAGGTCCGCAAAGCCGTGCGGGGGTGCCACAAGTTCACTGTCTAGCCTCGTTGTTATGACAAAGACATATCTACCTCTGGTCGTATATCTGCTCGCGCAGCACAATTAATATTGTGAATCATATTAGATGCGGTTAAATCCACATAACTGCCTCGGATATTACTTATATGGAGGCGGTTATATATTAGCAACCGCCTCTGATATGTACTCACTTATCCGAGGCGGTTGACGGTATATAACCGCCTCGGCTATGGCCATTATCCGAGGTGGTCAGAAATAAGTAACCGCCTCGGATAACAATATTAATTTCTGACCGCCTCGGATGTGGTAGTTATCCGTGGCGGTTGCTCCCGAAGTCGTTATCTGTGGTGGTTTTTTCATACTAACCGCTTCTGACATATGTTATTCGTGGCGCTTTTACTTAACCGCCTCGGATAAGACGCCTCGCATGGACGATTCTGTAGTAGTGAGAGATAGGAGGATGAGTCTTGGGGTGGAACAGCTAAGTGTTCATGTAAGAAGAAATGGCATATTGAAACTTTGTGCAATAAACAAACAAGTATGTTCAATTGTACGCAAGCTATGTGAATTCACGGAAGGAACACTAACCTTGTCATACCCGAAAATATAGAAGGTCTGGTTGACGGTGGCTAGGTAGCCTAATAGCGCGAACACTAACCTTGTCATACCGGCCCGAAAATATAGAAGGTCAGGCTGACGGTGGCCAGGTAGCCTAATAGCCTAATAGCAATCCTAGCTGGCTTGCGTCATTCACATATTTCAATTACGGTACGAAAGATCAGTTGTAGATGCAGCCTGTCTCAGGGCCTTTAGATTTGCCTTGTGCAGGTGCTTTAATTTAGCGTGATGGCGTGATCCGTGGCCTCGTGCGAGCAAGCAATAACTCTATCTCTTACATCTAGCGAAGCTGCCGAACTAACCTCATGCAGCCAACCAAACAAGCTCTTAAGAAAATTGGAGATAAAAAGCATAGTGCGATCTCTCCAATAGAGTAACATATTTTGATACTGCCTAGCCAATCTCCATCGTGCGCCTCCTACATTATTGACACACTAGACCATAGAGGCGCACGTTGCGGCACCTGTTGCTAAATAGATAATAATTAAGAAAGCATAGAATTGTTGAATAGGAAAAAAAATATAGAAAGCATGTATATATGAAAGGTTTAAATACGTAAAAGGATTAAGTTAAATTTATATTGTTGGATTTGTTATGTTATGTAGATGAAAGGGAAGAGGATAGATTGAATTGCAAAAGAAGAAAAAGTTGGAGGTTTTTTTGTTGGCAGGAAAATGTATTGGTGAAGAAATTGAAATGGAAATATAAAATAAATAAGGCAGGACATACAGAGAACAGATGGGACTAACGTCCTGCAGTGCCAAACAGAGTGCGATACATGATCAAGGTTCTACATTAAGATGGGCTACATGATTGTTGTCGCATATATTATCTGGAAGGATTAATGGATGGATCAGAAAAGGACTGGCAAAAATGACAACATTTAATATCTGATATAGCAGGGTAGGAGAACTGTCATAACAGAACGCTGAAGGTCTTTATCGGTGCTGGTTGGGTTACTGTAGATTGTTTTCCATGGAGCATGTGAAATCTGACCTGTGAATCAAAAACTGTGTAAATGAACAGTGAATTGTCGAGGTAGAAAATAGTGTGTATTGATCAATGGATAGAAACTATATCTGATCTATGTGGGGAAACTAATCATGATCAGCACTGCAATTAATGCAAGAATCGAGCAATATATTATCTGTTGCATGTCGGATGTGCACTGTAGGTAACAAATTATATACTATATTTAGTGTAGACAGCAATTGCAGAAAGTAAACGATGAATGAGCAGCTACTACGTGAGAGATAGACATATAAAGTTGTGATGATTAGCAATTTTTTCAGATAAAGGTATAAACGGTTCAATGTGCTATTCAGTTTATGTCAGTCTTGCGTTGCAGGACATATGGTATATATCACTGTTATTATAATCGGTAAGCTGGTCAAGTGAAAATATGTATTGTCTTGGCATGAGAGATGTCAATGCTGTAGCATGGAAATATGCATATTGAACTGATTAGGAGTTTGCATCTTGTTCTTGTTTTGGTTGTTCAAATTGCCATTTTAAAAGTGGTACAATATAGAGCCATATATCGTACCAGATAGTGAGTGTTTTGATTATTATGTATTGAACTGGAGAATGTAGTTTTAGAGGAAGGAAAAGTCATAATGTTATAGAAGAATCGATGGCGTGAAGTAACAGTGAAAGCACTGAGTGTCAAGCATATGAGATGTTATTGTTTCTAAAGTGTGATGCAGTCTAAGAATTGTAATAGAAAAGAGGGAAAACCTGGTATTGTCAAAGAACGTGCATGGCGAGCGCTAGGTAGTCTCTTTTAATAGTATATGTGAAGATACAGATGTTGTGTGTTTTGAGGCCGGCAGCGTGCACAAAACTGGACCAGTTAGTTGTTATGGTTGCGCGTTTATCTTGTCCCATAATGAGCCGAACTTGGTGCGTTGTATTCCTGGCCATATCTGTGATGCTGAGGGTGTCAATTGGCTCACTTAGGAAGCTTTTGAGGTATGTAGCTGTGAAAGGCACTGAGAAGTACTACAGAGATAAAAGGAAGAGCAGTATAAGAATATTGTATATAGTATTTGATCGTAATAAAAAAGGGAGAAATATCACCATTTTTTGTTCCAGCCAATGAAAGTTTTGGTCACTACTACATAAAACGTCAACACTGACGGGCGAAAAACCTTTATCAGTGACGGGTACCCGTCCCGTCAGTAACTAATGGTCAGTGGTGACTCGTATTATCAGTGACGGGTAAATTACCCGTCACTGATAAAGGTCATCACTGACGGGTCAAACAATCCACTCGTCAGTGATGACATTTTTAGATGCGCGAAAAAAAGTCATCACTGACGGGTAGAATATTTGACCCGTCAGTGATGACTCACATCACTGACGGGTGAAGTATTATACCCGTCAGTGATGACATTTTCAGAGGCGCAAAAAAAAACTGAAAACGTCATCACTGACGACTAGAATATTTGACCCGTCAGTGATGACTCACATCACTGACGGGTGAGGTATTATACCCGTCAGTGATGACGTTTTCAGAGGCGAAAAAAAGCCCTACCCGGGCAGTGCCGGGTAGGGTTTCACTAAAATGGCTGTAACTTTTGCATACGGTGTCCGTTTTGGGTCCACGACCACTCAAAATGACCGTATCGACGAGGCGCATCTGAAAAATCTACACGTCTTTAGACCTGTACATTTTTTCACCTCCAAATTCACCCTCTAAGACTGACTTTTGCCCCTCCAAATGAAACGTCGCCTCTTTCGACCCTCCGTTGAACTTCTTCCCGAGCTCCAAATGCAGTAATCTTTACGTATTCTGAACCGTGAGGGAGTAGAGCTGCTAGAAAAAAATACAAAAAAAATTTTAAAAATAAAAAAATTTCACTCCAAATTCGGCCTACCGAACGAATAATCTCCCTACCGAACCCTCCGTTCCCTCCGTTGAACTTCTTCCCGAGCTCCAAATGTAGTAATTTTTGTGGATTCCGAACCGTGAGGGAATAGAGCTGCTACAAAAAAATACGAGAAAAAATTTAAAAAATGAAAAATTTAGCCACTAGTAGAAGGATGGAAGGGAGGAGAGGAGGGAGGAAGATGGGGTGCTCACAGTGACTCCATGGAGTTGGAGAGGAGGAGGGACCGGCAGTGGGGAGGAGGATCCGATGGTGGGATGCTTGAGGAAGGAGAGGAGAGGAGGGTGCTTGAGGAAGGAGAGGAGAGGAGGGTGCTTGAGGAAGGAGAGGAGAGGAGGGTGGAAGGGAGATGGAGTGGAGTGGCCTGAGTGGAGTGGAATGGCCTGAGTGCGCTGCACTGAGATGTATTATATACCACGCGGGATTCTAAAATTTCGGGTTTTGAAATTTCAGAGTTGGCGGGATTCACATCACTGACGGGTCTCTTTTTTAACCCGTCAGTGATGAAGTCATTACTGACGGCCGACTTTTTGCCCGTCAGTGATACTGTGCTACCACTGACGGGTTCTTAACGAACGCCCGTCAGTGATACTGTTCTGCGTTAGGGTTAGGAACTTACCACTGACGGTCCTTTTAATGCCGCCCGTCAGTGGTGTCCAGTTTGGCCTAATGTGTATATTGTTTTTTATTTATTGCTTATTCTTGGCATATTGTATATATATATTCTTGGCAAATAAAATTTTATTAAAATTTTTTTGGGCGCACCAGCTTATCTCGAGCACAGCGCCCAGGCCCACGAGCCCAGGCCGCGCAGGGGACCAGCCAGAGGCCTATCCCGAGCACAGCGCCCAGGCCCACGAGCCCAAGCCGCGCAGGGGACCAGCGGCGGCCCGTAGTAGCAGTAAGAGTTGTAAGGAATTCGAAAGCCGAGCGCGCAGCTGCCCTTTTAAGCTAGTGCGCGCGCTGCTCGCTCGGCGAGGTGGGACTAAAGATGTGCACTACCAGTGGTGGTAGCGTTACCACTGACGGGCCTTTTAATTCCGCCCGTCAGTGCTACTGTGCTACCACTGATGGTCTCTTAACGGACGCCCGTCAGTGATGACTTTTCTGTGAAATCTCGTATTTCTGCTTAAGTCATTACTGACGGCTGACTTTTTGCCCGTCAGTGATATTCTCGATATCTCTGACGGGGCTAATTTCATGCCCGTCAGTGATGACTTTTCTGTGAAATCTTGTATTTCTGTTGAAGTCATTGCTGACGGCCGACTTTTTGCCCGTCAGTGATATTCTAGATATCTCTGACGGGGCTAATTTCATGCCCGTCAGTGATGACTTTTCTGTGAAATCTCGTATTTCTGCTGAAGTCATTGCAGACGGGCCGACTTTATTACCCGTCAGTGATGACTTTTCTCCCCCTGAAACGGAACATCTGATAGAGTCACCACTGACGGATATCCGGCTGCCCGTCAGTGATAGGTGAGAAGTCTGACGGGTTTTTTCCTGCTCGTCAGTGATAAGATATAGCGGATGACCTTTTTTGTAGTAGTGGGTCATTGTGCATACATAGTGTGGAAAATGTTGTTTTGTAGTGCCAACTATATGTTGTAGATAGTGGACTTCTTTTCTTGTCATTTGCACCTTGTTGCCAAATATGCAAACACTGTTGTAACCTCCTACAGATAGAGGACCATAGGGACCTAGACAGAACAAAATAAATGTATGATAGTGTTATAATGGCTAAGTGATAAGATCATTAATATTGCTATAGTACCTCGTTTTATAGTTTTCTTTGACAGTTTTAGTTTTTGAACTGCATGAGAAGACAATGAAGGATCCTTATTGTTGCAAAGCTCAGATTCTGCATAAGAGACAATTAAATGAGAAGGTGACCGTTAAGATATATCAAAAAAAGATACTGTAGGGTGTAAGTTACATATATGAAGGTACCACTGTCATCGCTAATGTCAATGATATCGTTCGATGCTTTAGCTTTTGCCTTGCACTTCTCATGATGAAAGCCATGAAGATATACTGTCACATTGTCAGAAGATGTATCGCTTCCTGGAGGATTTGAAGCTGCGAGGTTCAGACCATAGATATGCATTAAAGTATGCATGGAAGATGGAATATACTATACCAGGTGTGTCCGATTTAGGCTGGCTCCTTTCCATGTTGATGTTCATTTATGTGATGTGCTGTGAAATAATTTGAACATCACAATCTGATAATAGATGAGAGAATGTATTGTTGCATATACATTGCACTACAAATATGGTAGAAATTAAGCACTGTTTTAACTAACGCGACAGAGGATTGGGCTTATACTGTGTGTGGCACAGGTATACTTCTGTTGGTTGATTATTTTTTGTAAAAGCGCAGTATTTATGTAGGTTTTTATTAAGAAAAAAGAGCATTTGTGGTACGTGAGATAGATTTGCTAGCTAACGTAAATAATATGAAACATTATTTATGAATTTTCAGTAATCCAGAAACTTCCGTACACCAAAGAGAGTAAGATATATCATCAAAGCTGAATGTGTAAAAGAAATGAATATTGAACAGTGCGGGAGCAGTTAAATAGAAAATTAATGAGTTGGATTGCGGTATTTATATACAGATCTGGAATCAGAAAAAATAGTACCATGTAAACAGGAAAATAACGTGAATCTGACGATAAGTGAACATACCAAATCTGTCTGTAGGATAGGACCTGATAGTCAGAAGAAGGGGACGGATGCTAGGTCTGTTGAGAAATGGCAGTAAATCTGTAGAGATGGTATATAAACAGGATGAATGACAACAGTGGGAAAGGCGAAATAAAAATAGAAATGTGACTGTAGAGAGTGAGGAACTGAAAGTAGGTGAACGATGCAAAAGGAAAGGATGAATTAATATAGATTATGCAATGCATTTGGTTTCGGATGAAAGAACAATATTGGTAGGATGTAATATGAAAGGGTTGGAATAGAACAAGAAAAGGGAATCGATGGATGGGAATCGGAAGTCAGGAATGTCATGAGCGGATTTGAAATCGAGGAACACTACAGCAAAGTGAAGTTCTGAGGAGAGGAATAGATGGGCGGAGAACAATAGCAGGAAGACGGCTGCTAGTTGGACATTGGGATGAGTGGAAGACGCAAGGAAAGGGTTGAGGTGAGAGACCGGTCGCTGAACTATATTACTAGTTTGTACTTATCTAGGCAAGATGGGCACTGGATGACCTGTCGGAGCATTCGAGAGAAGCTAGTTTGGAGCACTGGGGAAAGCTGGGGACATGCTGGCGAATTTAGGTTTCTTGGTCTTGGGCCAGTGCTCCTTCTTTGGACTTGTATGGAATGGGCTAAATTAAGAAGCATGGCCCATTTGTTCTCGAGCCGACGATTGTTGTAGTGGTGTGGATCGATAAACCGAGCGTTATTAGGTGCCTTTGGTGTGGCAAGTTTAGGAGAGAAAGAGGAGAGAAGTATCGAGGCGTTAGAGGTGGCTGCTGCAGACTACACAGATCGGGACAAGGAAAGTACGAGCAAGGGGGCGTGATGGCCAGTGGAGCAAGAGGTACATCGCTCTGCATCCAAACCATCGGTTATAAGAACTGGAATGGTTCTATTGGTAGTTTTATTTTCGTACATTTCAAGAACGTGTAAGTTCTAGGGTTTGACAGGATCATTGATTTTTGCTTCTGGATGGAGTAGGATATTTCTGCTATGCGGTACTATATAGACCATTTGTGAGAACGGATTTGGTGTAATTTTTGTTTTGTTGTTGGATTCTAATTTCAACATCGACTTGCTTTTGTTTCAACACGATAAACCGGTTCCATGTAGTAAAAATACTGCTGGATGGAGATTGCTTGTGGTAAAGCACTTACAGTGGCTTGCCGATTTGATTCGGCATAGGTAAGATTTGAGAAAAGTGCAGGAAAAAAAGGCTCCCGTGGTTTCCCGGTCTGGTTCTGGTCCTTGGTGATTCTAGAATATATATGGTCGAATTGTGGCAAATGCTCAGTGCCCATGCTTTGGACTGGGAATAGCACTGCTGCTTTCAGTTTTTAGAAATATGTAAGCACTGGTTACCTGAAGATTGTTTGGCTGTGTAGCTTTTAGGACCTATTATGTGCTTATTTGAGCACCTATGTTTGCTGATTCAGAGATATAGGTAACTGATCTATGGAAAATATTTAGTGGTCATGCTTTAGGTTGTAAATACCACTGATGTTTTCAGTTTTCAGACATATATATGCGCTGGTTAGCTAAAGATTGTTGAGTTGCCTAGCTTTTAGTACTGTCTATGCACTGATTTTAGGACTGGTGCTTGCTGATTCTGAGATATATATGCGTAATTTGTGGAAATGGGTCAGTGCTCATGATTTGGATTGCAAATAGCATTATTGGTTTTAGTTTTGAGATATTTATATGTATTCATTAGCTGAAGATCGAGTATTCATATGAGCTGATATGAACTCGGTTAAGTGATCTGTAGATGGATTCAACATAGAAACTAATTCAGATGAAGTATGGTCTTTTTGATTGAAAGCATCTATAGATTAGATGGTGTTTTCTAGATTCTCCTAATATAGTTTGTTTCTGAGCTTTGTCTTGTAGACAGTATGGACAATCATCGGAATACAGATCTTGGAGGTTGGTCTTGGACAGTAAAACGAATAGAGGATATAGCTTCAGATATGCAGAAATTAGTGGATGATAATCTTACTCCATTTGGCAGTGATCTAAACACTGTGCTATTTGAAATAGAAGATCTTGCAGTGTATCTAAATGAGGTTTCAATTTATTCGAGCGAATTGCTTGAGGTGGAGGATCTAGCAAGGAGAGATTGCATGATTGAGGAGGACGAGAAATGTGTAGACCTTGAGGATCTTCGAGGTATCGACTATGAGTCTAACCATAGCGGTAGAAGGCTGGACTGGGAGTACCATGAGGACGAAAGTATTTATTCTGAGTAGTTATCAGGATAAGCCGTATGGATGGTAAGGTAAGTATTATGTTGGTTATGTAGTTTGCAAACGTGTTGTACTGTATAATTAAGAGTTGCATATAGTTAAAGACCTACATATCTTTTGGACCTTGGTTTAAGGTACTTATGTGCACCGTGCTACCTGTGTTGTATGGAAGTTAGCCTAATGTACTTCATGGATGTGAGTCTATTGTCGTTGGTTGTGTTTAATGTATGGTGTTATCTGTCCAGTTTGAAGTATAAGCGTCTGACTTTGTGTTAGTTGTTTGTGCCAACTAATTGAAATTTTGTTAGGCTTGTCTAGTTGCTGGCTATATGTATTATATCAGAAGAAATCTATTGAAATTAACCTGTGTTTCGAAATGTGCAGCAGGGCGACCTAAAATCTCTGGCAGAAAAATGGAAAAAGATTTTGCAACTATCTTTTGCAGGTATCATATTAGCACCATGCTATCAATATTAATCTAATTTCGGTTACGGTCTCTAAATATGTTGAGCAGTGTCAATGTCTTGGCCTTTTGGAGGAAATAAAAGAAATGCTAGGAGAACAGAACTTTGACCTGTCTTTCAATAGGTTCAGTTGAATTACAGATGATATAGCAGCTGAACATTAAACATAGATCCATTAGGAAACATTTTTGAGTTGAGCTAGGTACATTAGGTTGTAGATAAAGGCAGAGTATTATGCTTCAGCTACAAGCAATATGGATACATAAAACAATAAAAACTTTGGGTTCATGAACACAGCTGGGCACTGGATGCAAAAGACTTGGCAGTTTGGTACCTATCTAGAGAGTCTATCATGTTGGTAGGAGGAAGAGCAGAGCGGTCTAATATAGAAGAGCCACATCCTAGCATATTAGATGGCAGGTTCATGAAACCTGTAAGAGCAATAAGACAAAAGAGATATGGTTTACTGAGCAGTAGCAAATATATAAAAAGATGTATGATTGAATAGATCTTGGTAAGATTGCGGTATGTCTACATTACGTACATTGGACAACGAGGAAGGACGCATGGTTCTTGTAGAAGCCAGTTCTGCTAGTTTGAAAGCAAGCTTTTCTTGTTGATGAATTGGAGGAGTCTGTCCTGTATATTGGACAGTGGTATTTTTGGAATCTGTCACCTCATGCTGCGAGGTCAATACCTTTAAAGGTAAAACGTTGGAATGATCAATGCAGATTTGTAGGATTTGTTGCAATAGATACTCATTGAATTCTTTTAGAAAAGAAATGTACTCTTGATTGGCTCTATTAGTTTCCTTCATAATATCTTGGAACGATATGCCTGCTGCTAGCTTCCTTTCTAGAATAACATTTTGCTTGTAGTTGGCATCATCAATAACAACGTGGTTCAACTGTAGAAGGTGAGTAATGACTGCTTGTGCTGCACTTTCCATTGCATGATATGTTGTGCGATATATATCACCATAGAAAGTTTGCTTAGTTCTGAGGACATTAACTGTACTTGGAACCATATCAAGCTCTATCCATCCTCTAAGATATGACGTATCTTCAACGATAGTGCCAGTTGAATGTATTGTAAGTCCAAGTGATAGTGCTATTTCAAATAGGAGGACCTGTATAGATATGTAGGCCTTTTGGTGTGCCTGTAAAGCCAAGCACAAAACATAGTAAATTTAATGAACAAGGGAAAGACATATGATATATCTGTGAATGAAATGTATGAGAGGAGAATGGAAAATAAAGACATCAGATGAGTAGCATGGTCAATGGTTTGTGTGCATTGTCTGTATATATATATATATAGATAAGAGAAATGGAACATAATATATATGTATATATATCAAGGGAAGCTGCTACTTAATAACAAAGGTAAATGACATCCGATATTCGACAACGTGGTATGAGTTAGTTAAATAAACTGTACGGAGATCATAATGCAGTAGACAGTAGAAAAACCTTGAAAAAGGTAGTCAATGAGCTATTACCCCAGGAACTTGAACAAATAATTCTTGTCCGGCAGGTATGTCACTGGGGTTAGTTAACATAAGTCCGGCTTGATGGAAATAATTTTGTAGCGAGCTGGAAATGCATATAGGTTGAGTCTGGAATCGAGCACGCTGCGGACTGGCTGGAGGTGAAACTGTATCTAGACCAATACGGATAGGAAGTGTGTCGGTTTCCATACTGTATGTAGCCATGGTGGACGGGCACTGCAGAAATTAGGGATCAAGTAAGAATTGCTAAGCACGCTAGAAAAAATGACGAGCAAATGCATACCCCATCAGCTGGAGCACTGTCAATGGTGTAAGGTAACGAGCGGTGAAGACATGTGGACGGAGAAAGAAGCACGGGTCTGTCGGAAAAGTTCTGCTGCTCTGCGTTGCTCATGGCTAAGAAGAAGTAGTATGTGGCAGGTAGCAGGCGAAGGAGACGAGGAGGCCTAGAGGAAGAGATAGTGGATATATCAGTCATTGATGGGGGAGAGGGCGGAATAAGCAAAGTGGACTGTACCGGCGCACTGAAATGCAAAGCACACACACATAAGCTGTTTTAGGGAGAAGCAATGAGAGAAAAAGGTTCAAAAGTTTTTTTTGATAAGGCTCCTGCCATGCTGTCTTATGTACAGGATATCATTTGCGCTAGAGGTCCACAGATGTGTCAATCTATAAGCTGAGTTTCATTGGCATTTCTTTGAATGGTGTGCAAAATAGGCAATGACAAGTATGATTAACTTAAAAGCAGCTAGTAATGGAAGGAACTTGTTATAGAATATAGCCTAGAAAATTTATCTATTTTATGGTAGGTTGATAGGACAGTGTGATGAGCCGATGAATGGAGGTACGGGCGAAGGACAGGCACTATGCATGGTAATGGACGAGGTGAACCGAACGACGATGGAACAAGATAAGTTAAAGAACTAAGGTATTTCAATGCGAGTTTTAGCGCAAAATGAACACGAACGGTGGTTGCTGTGGAACGGCAATAACCAATTTATTTCTGAAGTAGACGAAATACACCTGAAGACATGGTTTTTCAATGGCAGTTTCGATGGAAGAAGAGTATGATCGTTGACCTGTGTATGACTGTAATAAACAGGTTATTTCTGCACAAGAGAGAATACATCTGAAGATATGCCATTCCAATGTCAGCTTCATTGCAAGAGAAGTGCCTACGTTAACTGATTTGTGATGAAACTAAGCAATGTATTTCTACAGATGAACAGATACATTTGAGAATATCCATAACATATAAGGTACGCATTAATACAATAGTAATTTACGAACAGACCAACATATTAGATAGTAGCCACTACCATATATCGTACGCGGTTACTTCCTACTTATATATGTAATTTACATTGCAGATTAGCGAACACATGAGGTAGATAGGGCAAGTCTAGGTAGCAGTGGACAATTACAGTAGAATAATTGCAGATAACTACATGGTAGGCAGCTGAATTAGCAAGACTGCAGCTGTGGTAGGCATGTATCCCCAGAAGACCATCCAAAAGACTGCAGATTACATATAGCGAGCATGACAAGCCAAAAGAACCTATGTCGATATGCTGTGGAAGCTGGAGTGTTTTATAGCCTGCACCATACAAAGACAAGAAGAATTTACAGTAATTATGACATGAAATGGTAAGCGATAGAATATAAATAAAAACAGTAAATAAAGATTGCCGAGACAGGAAAGCGTAAATACGAACTGTAGATGTACGGAACAAGCACAGAAAAGAATACAAATATATTGGTATACATATAAGCAACCGACCAGTTTTTTTTCCCCCGAAATATATATGCAATTGTAAAAGGCATTTATGTTACTATAGAAAAGTTTAAAGCTATCTAGACAAGCATATCAATCTAATGTGCAAAACAGAATATGTCTCATATTTGGAGCGATGATACTATCCCATACCTTATTTAAAGAGCTTTTTTATGGGAGCGTCCTTGGTCTTTTCATCGAGCGATCTGCAGTAACAATTGCAATTATATATTGCCGTATACTGAACATTAACATAGCTAATCATGAGCCAGAGGGCCAACCTTTTCAGAGTCTGGATTTTGTGGCTAAACCTATATCTTTGAGCATCTCTGTAGATTCCTTTTCAATGCTGCTTGGTGTTACTGGGGGCTGCAATAAGATGATTGTATCGTTGCATATATTAAATAACATGATAGCATGATAGGGTAACAAAGAGGATGTAACATTACTGGTGTTGTTTCCAGCAAAGAAGAACTGGTATCAGTGGATGCTGTGATACATCAACCTGGTCAGGTCGACAGATCTGGGGGCAAAGCAGTCTCTGTGCTATCAGCCATCTGAAAACAGATAGCAAACAAATTATACAGAGATGTGAAGAGGGAAATGGAAGGTGCAATAGGATGGTTGTGTCATTGCCGTATCTTAAATTGGATGATAGAAAGATCTAGCAAGGACCATGTAAGATTACCGCTGTTGTCTGGAGCAAAGTGGAATCACCATGAGTGGATGTTGTCATGACATGAACCTTGTCAGTTCCACAGGTCTAAGGCGAACCAGTGTCTGTGGTATTAGTTACCTGGAAAGCAATGGCAAATGGATTATACAGAATGTCAAAGAGACAACCAGAAAATAGAAATAGAAAAAGGACAATGAGGAAGCAAGTGTTAGAACTGGACACTGACTAAATGAATATATCAAGAAACTAACCTCCATAGCTGGAGGGACAAGCATAGATGTGCCGCCAACTGAATCGCTTGCAACCAATTGGTTGGCAGTGGATATGAGCGTGTAAATTCAAAGGTCTTTGCTTTTGGATGGATAGCATCTATATTGTTAACTTGGAATGCAATATAACCAAATTGGAGTCCCTTTTCAGCAATGCTCACATTCAACGTGTATTTTGTGTCACAAGTGCAGATATTTCGGCAGGAATAGCACCTGGTCTGTGTGTACGTAGCTGCACGAATAAGAGCATCAACATGTTTACCAATGATTTGTTCGGCTAATCCAGCAAAGAACACGAACTCTGCTTCGCCGGTTCCATCAGTACCAAGCATGCAAACTTTGTATCTGGATTTTGAAAGGGAGAAAATGCAAAAGAGTATTTTTTTCTCTGTTAGTGAGGACAAACAAGCACAGATAGATATGGCTGTTGTGTACCTTGGTTCAGCAGTTATTGAAGGACAGCTAGAGTCACTACATGCAAACTCAGTGCCAGCGAGTGGGCAGTTTTGTGACACCTTGAGCATGCAAGGAACCACCAAGAAGGTGATTTTACCTTGGTAAGTGTCACTGTACATACTAAGTTCTGGGCCCTGTGTACAGGGTATTTGACAACCAACATGGTCAGATGATGTATAATAAAGGAATATAAAATACATGTTGATGGCTTCGAGAGGATACATACAATGAAGTCATTTGGATCTATTGTCAAGAGCGTTTGGATATCTACTGCCTTCGCCTCAGTTTGCTTGTAAGCCTTTTGATACGATCATCCGCTGCTGACATCCATTCAACAACAGGTAGCTGCTTTCCTAAGCTGGACAAATATGCAATAGGCAACGATGAATAGCAGTTATTGTTTATGTAATTAGCTAGGCTTTCTGCACAGAACAAGACCAGATTAATAACCTTTCACGATATGCAACTACTTCTTGAATATCAGGATTGATGTAGTACTTTGCAGCATCGCCACAACTTATGGTTTCATGCCTGCAAGAAGAGAGGAAAGAAATTAGATCAGCATATGTAATAAGGAAGATCGCACCTGCATTGCTATTCATGATATCTCTCAATATTCTGTAAAAAAGACAACGCGGATCATTGTTTATTACATACCTCGATAATCCTTCATTAATGTTCCAACTAATAAATGATAAGCGCCTCCGATTGTCCCTTTTTGTATAATTCCTTGCCATCAAAAGACACTCCATGCTGTCCCCACAAAGCAACGTCAATTTTCTTGCCACTGCATGAAATTGGATAGTTACTCATCTTTGTTTAGATGGCAAATTGGCTGTAATGAGATATACAAATTCCAGAGTATGCATCTTGTTTACTATGTATTTGATAGAGACATGTAAGAAAGCATATAAAGCAGCTAGAAACAGTATGGATTAATCGATATACTTACTCAATATCCACTAAACGAAGTTTCTTTTGTAAGATTCATGTATCTGGCCTGGCAAGTGAACAACAAGCAGGTCCGATATTCCAACTATGATACCTATTGCATCTGGACAAAAACGAAAATCCTTTTAGTTTTGAATGTACAAACGAGACAGCAAGGGCTGATGCATAGAAGATTGCCTATAACCAAATATATGCATACCTAAGAACGACTCCTTTTTGCCAATAAGGCGAGGAAGGACATCAATTCCTGTAAGAGAATATGCATAGCGTGGGAAATTTGGTGGCACAATACTTTTTTGCTCTATTTTCGTCCATGGTGTAGTTCTGATCATGAACTTTCCTTGGACAGCTCGGAACATGTTTTTCGCTGACTGGACAAAGAAATCCAGATTACATACACTTCTCCTTGAACGAGTAGGTCCTTAAAGTTAGGTGCTTGAGAACCTGCTATTTCACATTGTAGTACCCTGCTTGTAATAAAGACAATAGCATTATCAATTAGTATAAAGAAGCATTCAATAGCAATCAAACAAAAGCAAGCTCTATACCATTTCATCAATCAGAACAAGATCGAGATGACCAAGTTGTTTTCCCCTGTTGAAGTAGTTCCACATGCGTGAGATACGAACGCAGATTGTGACGCGCTTGCTAGCAGGAGTCAGATCAGATAGGGGCACAATCTATGGAGAAAATGGACACACCTATAAGAAGGAGAGAAATAACAAGGAGCATACAGATAGGGCATGAAATAACAATGCATAGAGAGCTTACATTATTATGTACATATAAATATAGCACAAACAAGGCACACTTAAATAGATCTAGCCACAAATGTTGCTGAAAGCACATGTACATAAAGAAACTATCTTATGTAGACAAGTATTCGAACCAGAATATTAATGCACACGCAAAAAGTCATAGCTATACAAGCAACTACACAGAGCAGATCACTTCTTGATAGACAACATTAGGGGGTAGAAGTCTGACAGTTGCCGTTCTGGTCTTCGATAAGGATGCTCAGTCCATGTCTCGATGTCACCCTTGATATTGCAACATAAAGCTGGCCATGTGTGAAGACAGGTTTTTTTAGGTATAATCCAACGGAAGCTAAAGTCTAACCCTGGCTTTTATTTATGGTCATTGCATAGCACACTCTAAGAGGATATTGCCGTCTTTTCAGCACAAAAGGCCACTTAGAATTTTTGGACCTCAATGTAATTCTAGGGATATAAACGCTACCACCTGTATTGGTCCTGTCATAATAGTGGCCTCAACAATTTGTTTTGCTAACCTGGTTATCATAAGCCTTGTTCCATTACAAAGGCCAATTGTCTGATTGATATTCCTAAGCAACATGACAGGACAATCAACTTTAAGTAGAAGCCTATGTCTTGGAAAATTGTTGACTACAAGGAGTTCAAAAATTCTGTGGATATAATTCATCAAAATCACCAAGTTTGTCATTCACCTTGGAAATGCAATCATAGCTAAGAAGCTCAGTTGCATCGCCAGGAAGCATTCGTAAATGGACAGGTTTATGTCTTCAACAGTGTCATTGTTCGGACATATAATGGCTCGGTTCCAGAGATACTCTGGATTAGTATAGGAGGTACAAAGATCAGCATAAACAGAATTAACTATAGCAATTATCTTGTCACCTTTAGTTTGAATAAGAAGATCTATAGGAATCTCGATATTGCCAGATGGAGTACCATTAGTTAACAGAGTTTGTTCAATTGTACCATCTCCAACAGATAACACCCAAGCACTGAACTTGGCTAATTCATGTTGCTCAGCAGGTGGTAGCGCAGGGTTGGACAGTCTCATGTTTGTGTCCACCTGAGCAGATGCACAGATTTCCAGAGAGGAGAATTTTGTTATAGTTGCGTTAATAATTTCAGATCATGAACCACCCTCATAACCGTAAAATTTGCCTAAAATCACCTCCAAGAACAATTGGCATTCCACCAAATGTGTGTTGTTGATGCAGCAGGATTAATGGGAGAAAGAATGTCATGTAGGGTTCTATCTAGTGCCTCAAAGCAATGTCTATGGGTCATTGGAGCTTCGTCCCAGATTATAAGGGAGCACTCTTTAATGAGATCACAAGCATCGATCCTCGCTTGATATCACACTGGTCATTTCATCTATGTCAGTGGAATCTTGAGCGTGAATGTGCAGTTCTACCGCCAGGCATTAGCAAGGATGCAACCCAGAAGATGAAACTAGGAGGACAATCTTTTTTTGGGACGAAGATACGAAGAATAGCAGTCTAGAGAAATGTTTTGCAGTGCCACCATGTCCAGAAAGGAAAAAAAGCCAGGCTGTCTATTCATCGCACAATCAACAATTTTATTGTACGCATTTTCTGGTCAACAGTTAATTGACATTGAAGTAAAGCTGAAGCGAAAGCAGATCTTCTAAGTTATATGATAGCTCATCATAGATAAGTCTATTTGTAGA
>JAGXJF010004229.1:0-87782 GCA_019208055.1 Stipa capillata
CATATGACTAAGGGAACGCGAAGTCGCCAAGGGCCGAAGGACTCGTCTGCCTGGTGGCACGGTACCTGCGCCGTACGCACCAAGGTAGAGCGATCCGACACCCGCCACGTGCGAGCCGGCCGGAAGCGACCAATTTTCCCAAAACCACATACGATTCCGTAATCCGGTGAAGGTTCAGAGTCGTTCCCGAATCCTACCACGACAAACAAGGTCGGAGGAGCCCGGCAGTTCTACCCACACCCTAACCTAGCCCGGAGGCTAGTGGGTCGCTTGAAAGCCCGGTAGAACACGCCCACACCCTGCCTGGCCGGCACAGTATCTCAGCCAGCGGGTCACTCAACCAACACCTGCTCGACTTAGTAGAACAAGGTACGGCTTTGACTCTTCACGGCATACCCATACACTTCATATCATTCACGCATTGTGCAGGGGCAGCCTGGATTAACAACTCGGATATCATCACAAAGCACTACATTACGAAATTACTAATAACAGTCCCCGATGGGACGATATATTACATCAGGCGGTAAATCCGAAAGCATATCCGAGTACGGAGAAGTTTAACAACAGCGGAAGCAAAATGATTAGACCCACAGCGACATAGGGGCCGCTGAACAAAACACCAACTATCCCACAATCGAACACAACCGAGGAAACCCGAGTTCAAGCTTCGTCAAAATAATCATCGACCACCGGCTCACCTGCAAGCTCTAGGATTAACCTAGGTGAGTACAAAGTACTCGCAAGACTTAATCGTGCTTGATTAGATGCCCTAAGCATACTAGTATAGCAGGAATTAAACATGATGCGTGAATATACGTAACAAGATCAAATTACATCAACCACTCTCACCTCAAAATATGAATATGTCCTACAATCCAACATTTCCAAAATATCTCTACCAGGGGGTGTGATGGCAACCTCATGTCACATGTAAGTCTCAATGTACAATATGGGGCACAACGGCCAATATGGGGCACAACGGCCAATATGGGGCACAACGGCCAATATGGGGCACAACGGCCAATATGGGGCACAACGGCCAATATGGGCATGGACAGGGTCCCATCACCACCACACCTCAATTTTTAATCTCTCGGACCGTCACCGGCAGCCGATCCCGAGTGTAGTCAGGGCCCTATCCCTTGGAGGTTGCAAGGCCCCAAAGGACTCGGGTTGCCTCAACCTACACCCCGGCATCGCTGTCGCTAACGTCCACGTGTGACAAGAGTAGTTAACCACATGGAGTCTCCTCAAGGTTGGTATCGCGACGGTCTCACTTCCTTACTTCTGGTCGCAACATGCTCCTTTAATGATACCAACGGTTTATCCATGGGCCACTTTCCCTTCGACTCTCACATCTCACTTAAATGGGTTCAAATATTTAATATCTCAATTGACTTCAACCACAATTTGACATGTCACCAAACAGACCCTAGCATGCTAGTTCATAACCAAGATAACCATATTCATCATACGACGAGATAAGCAGATATTGAATAATAAAAGAGTGCAACAAGCTCTGCTTGCCTGATTCGGTTTGTTCCTGGTCTTGCGGGGAGCAGTAAGCCTGGTGGTGATGGATGACGTATCCACTAGCGTTTGTGAGGAAATCAAAGGTAGCCAAACTCCAAGAAGAAGCAAATAACCTCTAGAAAGGAAAAGGGACAAGTCTAAGGAACTATTGCGATCATTACAAAAATGCATGCGATGCAACTACGGTGGATTAAAACGAAGGTATTCGATTCTATAGGCAGGTTAATATTCATTTCAGATTTTGGGGCTGGTTTTAATGGTGGTATAACTTTAATAATGGACGAACCTAGAATATGGTTGCATGCATGGGATACGATATGCAACTAAGGAGAAGGCTTTAACTCTATAATTTGGGTTAGGGTTTATTTGATTGATTCGTTGCTATGGTAGATAAGAACATGGGGTTGTGTTTATTTTCTGGCCATTAGGCGAATTGTAACACTAAGCATTTTAAGTTTGCTGTTAAGCTAGATTCTCTAGTATACATGTAGGTAGAGGGTGTATGCATTTTGACGAGTTCTACTGATTTAGTCAAATTTAGCATTTCCTGTCTTCTTCTCAGTATAGAAAATACCTTTACAATAAATTAGAATGTCTCTACCGAACATAGCATACTTTGTTAATTAAGCTGAACAGTGGTCAAGTTGACTTAACATTAATAAAGAATATGATTAGTCCTTATGGCTGATTATTAGTGTGGTGTCTTAAGGGTGCCCGAAAATATTAGTTTGCTGATTAACTACTCGTTTGCTAACATGTCATTACATAATTCACGAATGGAGTCCACTGATCAGATTCATGGTAGTCCATGATTTAATCTGTGTGTTTGTCAATGAACTACCCACTGGTTAACGAATACTTGGAGTATCTCATAATGTCCATATCTGGTTAATTGAGCTATCCATCAAGTACTGGTGCAATTAGTGAAGTAATCAGATTAGTAAGCAGTCTAGTCATTACTCCTAGCTAGCGTCCTGAACAAGTTTAGTACCCAGTCTTAAGCATGGGTTCTGTATGGAAGGGACACATCACTCATCTGAAGGGCTACAAGATCTATTAGTACTTGGGTTCTACTGCTCAGTGACACAATTATAAACTGCTGAACCACTTATTAAATGAGCAGTTGTTGAAAAAGGTCGTGTGGCCTCCGCAGGTTGCGCTACTCTTACTTCAAACTGAATCGGATAAATGGGTCTAGAGTCAACTACTTTATTGGATCAAATAAATCTTACATGTTCTCAAGAATTCGGCTCAAGAATTCGGTTTGCTTTGGATGGGATTAATGTGTCAATTTACTAACCTCTAGCAGACTCGAAATAATTACAGCCACAAAACCAACGGATGGTTATTAGAGCCCTCGACATATTGGTTTATCCGAACCCTCACTAATGTCTAACGATTAAGTTTATTAGTTTCGTTATCGCGGCGGAACACACTAAGTAGTTGATTCTGCACCTACTAATTTGGATTAGCTAAGCATCTCCAATGTTACTACCATGGTTAGGCCCTATCCGGACATGATCAGCGTATGGATTATTCTAACTAATGATCAGTCTTTTAACTAATTCGGTCTTAACTGAGTGGAGTGCATAGGTTATAAATTCAATAATCATGTTCTATTCAATATCTATTTGTAACACGTTCATGCGTAAGGTCCTATCAGCCATGGTTACCTACGAGCAATACTTGTTTTAATCATTCTCTTGTAATACTTGAGTTCCTCTGCCATACCTTTAACTAATGATCATTATCTATAAATCGACATGCAATCATTGATCAATCAACTATTGGGGTTAGTTAAACAGCAAACAGAAACCGCATTAGTTAGCATATAGCTGGGAACCGAGTGGTCAGTTAGCAGTTAATGGATGAGTATGAGTTAACTGAGACCAACGGCTGAACAACCTAACCACAAGCCGGGTACGTACGTTAATTGTAGCTTCAAGAACAGAAAGGTCCTAACCGGATCCATCGGCTCCCAACCCAGCTGCTCATGGTTAGCTACTCTCTAATCCATCCTTAGAGCAACTATAATTGGATCAGTATCATTATTCCGTAGCAGTTGCTAATGTACTGACTAATTAGCTATTTGAGAATCAGTAGTTGGTTGCCAGTTCATTAATGGCAGCTGTTAAACACGTCTCAACCGAGAGCCACAAGAAATGACAGTACCACGAGGCGGAGCGGGTGCTCACTCCCGGCGGCGACGGACGCGAGCTAGGCCGCTCGGACTTGGGGGAGGGTTGCCGACCAGTCGCCGGAGTTGAGGGCGGCGGCGGACGGACGAGGCATCCAGAGCAGCGGGTGGCGAGGAGCTGCGTCGGCGGCGGCGCCCGCTCTGGCAGGGGGGCGACGGTGGTGACCGGCCTGCTGCAGGCAGGGGCGGCGGACCGAAGAGGAGCGGTGGCCGGAAGCCCTGCCGCGGCGACCAGGGCGGAGCTCGGCGGGCGACCGAGCGGCGGCAGGGGCCCGAGGGCGGTGAGCGGCAGAGGAGGACGGGAAAGGGGCGGCGGCGTGCGGCCTGCTCGGCCGGTGGCGGCAAGAGGCGGGGCTCCGGGAGCGGTTCCGACGGTGGCGGGGCGGCCCGAAGGGGAGCTGGCCGGCGGCGGCTTGCCGCGCCGGTGGAGCAAGGCTCGGGCGGCGGTGGCGCACGGAGAGCGGAGGGGGAGCGGCACTGGGTGGAGGTGGCGCCGGCCAGAGGAGACCCGCCGTGTGGGCGCGCGGCGGAGCTCGGCCAAGAGCAGGGGAGGCGCAGGCGGAGGAAGAATGCCGGGGAGCTCGTGCATGCGAATTTTACTTGGATGGATGGAATGCTTAGAAGGTAGGGAAATCGGTGGTATAACATGCATAGCCCAGTTCCTTGATTTTGGAGGGGATTTGGAAGAGAGAAGATATGGAGTTTTGCTCTTAGAGTTGAGAGGAATAGAGAAAAGGCAGGAGGTTGAAGAAGAATGGGGAATAGTCTGAGGTTGTGCTGCGTGAGGAAGAAAAAGGGCCCTGCAGGTGGGCTGTTTGCTACACGTGGAGGTTAGGGCTGCTAGTGGGACCCACGCGGCAGGTAAGATAGATCCCCCCTTTTTTTTTATTCTGTTGTATTTCCTCTCAACCTAGTTAATAAAAATCTATAACCTAATTTATAGAGTTTTACGGATTAAAAGTAATGCCCTAGTTTAACCTCATATTTAGTATCTTGGTGTATAAACCCCAAAAATGAAGTTTGACTCCTAGGTTCTCAATTTGTTTCTTAATTATTTTTCACGACATTAAACTTGAGATCAATATGGGGGTTAACTTTTAATGTAACATTTCACCTACATTTGACGAGAGGGAGTTAACTGAACTAGCCTCTTCCCGATTCACTCGAGGTGAGCAATTACCGAAGATCAGTTGGTCTTGATGTGCAAATGAGCTTCAATTTAACTTGTTAAAGTTTTTTTTTGGATGTTTGAGAGGGGGGGGGGTTAGGAACAGGGACGAAATTTAGAATCATGAATTTTAGTGGCATTAGTTTTGTGGTTCGATTTCATGTTAACCCTAAGGGCGCATGTTAGGGTTTTTAATCGAAATCATCTCTGAAGTATCTATATGCATGCATGCGAACGAAAGAAATCGTTTTTGTTCGTGAAAATTTTCACTGACCTCGTGTCTTGAGAATAGGGTCACTACAAAACCTACCCCCCTTAAAAGAATCTCGTCCCGAGATTTCCTACGGTAAAGAGGAGAGGAAGAGGTGTTGATCTTGCAGCAAGACTTTGATGAGACACCGAGCTTTCGGTAGTGGGAAAGTAAAATCACTTATCGACCTTTACACTAGTTCTGGAAGAAGAAAACCAGATCAGATTATCATTCCACGGTGTTCTAGCTTTAATAGGCTCTACACTTGGTTAAGGGGAGAGATGAAGGTGAAAAGAGCAGGAGCAACTAAGAGGTGTTGCGGCAATTGCTAGTCTTGCAAATCCAGAATTCAAGATTGTTGGTTTGAGTGAGAAAAACTGGTATGAATAACTGATCTTAGCTTAGGTGTGGCCGAGGCAAGAGAATTTGGATGGTCACAACTACTCTAGATTGGAAAGAAAGATGTTTATTTTTAACAACAACTCCGTTCTATGTTATTTGGTTAGTTATGCTTACTTCAAAAGCTATTTTCCAATCACGTTTCCCGGATTATAATTACCTACATTCCACCCACATTATATCGTGGTCTTCATCAAATATTCTCTGGGTGGACCTAATTAAATCCAATTCAGGAATCTATATCCATCAATGTATCAATATTCTAGCAACTACCTTAAGTTCTTATTCCTAAATCATCCATTAATCTTCCAACATGCACTATCAATTCTGTTTAACTTATTTTGGTTCCATCCTTTAGCCTGTAGAATTCAACTACTTCACCAAGACATCTTCCTAAAGACAGATCACTACCTTAGCAATTTCCTATAGGAAAATCGAATTTCCAAAGATCATCTACCTAACCTATAAGCATTATCTTAATGCCCATGATCATTTTCTATTAATCCTCCATCTATAGCCTTCATTTTTGTCTCATCCACTAGTATTCAAAATCTTCATTATTAATCATATCCCACCGATCCAACAATTTATCTAAGTCCCTTTATCTATTACTCCTGATTCTTTCCAAATCCCATAGTAGTGTTGCCATCTATACGTCTTCTATCGTATCACCTGCCAACTCATAATTATCCAAGCCCAACGGCAATACTTCTAATTTTACCAATGTCCAATGACTAAACCAATCTGCGGATCTATTATAATTATTGGCACCAACGGTAACCTAAGGTCCTTATCACTAGAGACCTATGAATACATTAGATCCTCCGATAATGCTTTATCATGAACCGCCAAAGATCCATTCGTCTTTGATGCTAAGTCATAATCATAATCAATCGGTCTGGTAATCAATCTCTACTTCTGTCCATCACTTTTTCATTTAGAATCAAGGTCAAGGAAATTATCTACTAGCAATAATTAATTACTTTGCTAAATCAATTAATTCTTCGCACTCCATTGCATCTCCTATTAATCCAACTCATTTAGGTTAACCCACCGAATTTCGTATACTATCTCTGATCTTACTCCAATTTCCAAAGGGTATTTGCTAATACTATGACTTTTGACCTAGGAATTAGTCCAACAATTCCCTATAATCCAATCAAAATCCAAGATTTACATAGCCCTGTAATCTAAATAAACTTATTAATCATCTACTCCTTTCTCAAATTTTTTTTTATTTTCAGCATGACTCTGATCTCGAAAACATCATCCACCGACAATAGAGTCATTTTCTTAAGAGGAATCCAATAAAGCTTTATATTTCGGGAGAGTGCACACTCATATATACCAAATTATTCACAGAACAGGTATATGTGACCCGTAAGGGGGCAATTCCCAATCATCCAACATTTTAGAACTTAAGTGGTTAAGATGGAGTGGAATATCTTTAAGATTGGTCGGAGGTTTCGTTCAATCTTGCTAGCAAGGTTTATTGGACGAAAATAGTTTGGATGTATCACGCTGTACAGATGATAGTTCAAAATTGTCGGGATTGAAGAACAGTTCCGTACCGCACTTAGCGCCATCAACGAGGAGGTGATCAGGCTCCCTATTGATGTGCTAACATGGGCACAAAAACGTTCGAGAATACCGAATGCATGGCATCAACTCTGAATAATCTATCATGTACAGATTCACATCCTTGAGGTAAAACAATATATTATGAGATTGGTCTTGAACTTCCTTCAATCCTGCTAAGGAGGGGGGGAGGGAAAGACTGAACCGGCTCTTAGATCCACTTGAATTTAGTTGAAAACCTCGGCTTAGGGCAGGAACTAAGAGATGGAGAACACAAAAGGTTGACAAGGAATTTGGAGAAACTTAATTCATGGTAGCAAGAAGCAAGCTTAGGCTTGCTGAAATTTCTGGACCGCACACACTTTAATGGTGTGAGAGCCCACCATGATGGCATAATATGAGAAGAATCCTTCACCTTAAGGTAGAGGCTTCGGGGATTGAAATAGTGGGAAATGTTCCAGCACATTATGGAGGAATTGGTCCATAAACTGGCTCAAGGGGTAGAGCGGAGAAACAAAAAGGAGGGCAAACATATCAATGTCCTCCAAGAATAGGGAATATTGGTTAGTCAGAAACTCAGTTAGCAAGGTAGGGTTCTCTAAGTCATCATTATGACAGAGATAAGTCTTTAAGGTAAGGCGGGGGAAAAAGCAAGAGGATGCCGACCCCGGAACTTGGAGCAGAACTGCGAACTAATGGCACACTGTAAATAGCAACGCTGACTTAAGAAGGCAATTGTGCACCCGATAACCATATAGAACAAGGATAATCTTTAGCTGCGGAAGTGGATGTCGCGAATGGTAGTAGGGCTTAACTAAGAAGGCACAAGAGCAAGGTTTAAAACATCCGGGAGACATCTTGCATAGGAAGGCAAGATGAGAAGAGCTTTTATAAGCATTTTGCAACCAAATGAATTAGGGAAGAAGAAAATTCAGATTTAAGATTGAAAGGGATAAGAAGTAAAATGAGCCGTACTTAGTCTTGTTGAAACTCATTTTTAGTTTTATAAATAATTCTGACACATCAGATCCTTAACTAACGACCACCTGCAATTGGCTTCCTACGGTCAGCTCGGCTCTGATACCAAGCTGTCACGGACCCGGAATTGCATATGACTAAGGGAACGCGAAGTCGCCAAGGGCCGAAGGACTCGTCCGCCTGGTGGCACGGTACCTGCGCCGTACGCACCAAGGTAGAGCGATCCGACACCCGCCACGTGCGAGCCGGCCGGAAGCGACCAATTTTCCCAAAACCACATACGATTCCGTAATCCGGTGAAGGTTCAGAGTCGTTCCCGAATCCTACCACGACAAACAAGGTCGGAGGAGCCCGGCAGTTCTACCCACACCCTAACCTAGCCCGGAGGCTAGTGGGTCGCTTGAAAGCCCGGTAGAACACGCCCACACCCTGCCTGGCCGGCACAATATCTCAGCCAGCGGGTCACTCAACCAACACCTGCTCGACTTAGTAGAACAAGGTACGGCTTTGACTCTTCACGGCATACCCATACACTTCATATCATTCACGCATTGTGCAGGGGCAGCCTGGATTAACAACTCGGATATCATCACAAAGCACTACATTACGAAATTACTAATAACAGTCCCCGATGGGACGATATATTACATCAGGCGGTAAATCCGAAAGCATATCCGAGTACGGAGAAGTTTAACAACAGCGGAAGCAAAATGATTAGACCCACAGCGACATAGGGGCCGCTGAACAAAACACCAACTATCCCACAATCGAACACAACCGAGGAAACCCGAGTTCAAGCTTCGTCAAAATAATCATCGACCACCGGCTCACCTGCAAGCTCTAGGATTAACCTAGGTGAGTACAAAGTACTCGCAAGACTTAATCGTGCTTGATTAGATGCCCTAAGCATACTAGTATAGCAGGAATTAAACATGATGCGTGAATATACGTAACAAGATCAAATTACATCAACCACTCTCACCTCAAAATATGAATATGTCCTACAATCCAACATTTCCAAAATATCTCTACCAGGGGGTGTGATGGCAACCTCATGTCACATGTAAGTCTCAATGTACAATATGGGGCACAACGGCCAATATGGGGCACAACGGCCAATATGGGGCACAACGGCCAATATGGGGCACAACGGCCAATATGGGGCACAACGGCCAATATGGGGCACAACGGCCAATATGGGCATGGACAGGGTCCCATCACCACCACACCTCAATTTTTAATCTCTCGGACCGTCACCGGCAGCCGATCCCGAGTGTAGTCAGGGCCCTATCCCTTGGAGGTTGCAAGGCCCCAAAGGACTCGGGTTGCCTCAACCTACACCCCGGCATCGCTGTCGCTAACGTCCACGTGTGACAAGAGTAGTTAACCACATGGAGTCTCCTCAAGGTTGGTATCGCGACGGTCTCACTTCCTTACTTCTGGTCGCAACATGCTCCTTTAATGATACCAACGGTTATCCATGGGCCACTTTCCCTTCGACTCTCACATCTCACTTAAATGGGTTCAAATATTTAATATCTCAATTGACTTCAACCACAATTTGACATGTCACCAAACAGACCCTAGCATGCTAGTTCATAACCAAGATAACCATATTCATCATACGACGAGATAAGCAGATATTGAATAATAAAAGAGTGCAACAAGCTCTGCTTGCCTGATTCGGTTTGTTCCTGGTCTTGCGGGGAGCAGTAAGCCTGGTGGTGATGGATGACGTATCCACTAGCGTTTGTGAGGAAATCAAAGGTAGCCAAACTCCAAGAAGAAGCAAATAACCTCTAGAAAGGAAAAGGGACAAGTCTAAGGAACTATTGCGATCATTACAAAAATGCATGCGATGCAACTACGGTGGATTAAAACGAAGGTATTCGATTCTATAGGCAGGTTAATATTCATTTCAGATTTTGGGGCTGGTTTTAATGGTGGTATAACTTTAATAATGGACGAACCTAGAATATGGTTGCATGCATGGGATACGATATGCAACTAAGGAGAAGGCTTTAACTCTATAATTTGGGTTAGGGTTTATTTGATTGATTCGTTGCTATGGTAGATAAGAACATGGGGTTGTGTTTATTTTCTGGCCATTAGGCGAATTGTAACACTAAGCATTTTAAGTTTGCTGTTAAGCTAGATTCTCTAGTATACATGTAGGTAGAGGGTGTATGCATTTTTGACGAGTTCTACTGATTTAGTCAAATTTAGCATTTCCTGTCTTCTTCTCAGTATAGAAAATACCTTTACAATAAATTAGAATGTCTCTACCGAACATAGCATACTTTGTTAATTAAGCTGAACAGTGGTCAAGTTGACTTAACATTAATAAAGAATATGATTAGTCCTTATGGCTGATTATTAGTGTGGTGTCTTAAGGGTGCCCGAAAATATTAGTTTGCTGATTAACTACTCGTTTGCTAACATGTCATTACATAATTCACGAATGGAGTCCACTGATCAGATTCATGGTAGTCCATGATTTAATCTGTGTGTTTGTCAAATGAACTACCCACTGGTTAACGAATACTTGGAGTATCTCATAATGTCCATATCTGGTTAATTGAGCTATCCATCAAGTACTGGTGCAATTAGTGAAGTAATCAGATTAGTAAGCAGTCTAGTCATTACTCCTAGCTAGCGTCCTGAACAAGTTTAGTACCCAGTCTTAAGCATGGGTTCTGTATGGAAGGGACACATCACTCATCTGAAGGGCTACAAGATCTATTAGTACTTGGGTTCTACTGCTCAGTGACACAATTATAAACTGCTGAACCACTTATTAAATGAGCAGTTGTTGAAAAAGGTCGTGTGGCCTCCGCAGGTTGCGCTACTCTTACTTCAAACTGAATCGGATAAATGGGTCTAGAGTCAACTACTTTATTGGATCAAATAAATCTTACATGTTCTCAAGAATTCGGCTCAAGAATTCGGTTTGCTTTGGATGGGATTAATGTGTCAATTTACTAACCTCTAGCAGACTCGAAATAATTACAGCCACAAAACCAACGGATGGTTATTAGAGCCCTCGACATATTGGTTTATCCGAACCCTCACTAATGTCTAACGATTAAGTTTATTAGTTTCGTTATCGCGGCGGAACACACTAAGTAGTTGATTCTGCACCTACTAATTTGGATTAGCTAAGCATCTCCAATGTTACTACCATGGTTAGGCCCTATCCGGACATGATCAGCGTATGGATTATTCTAACTAATGATCAGTCTTTTAACTAATTCGGTCTTAACTGAGTGGAGTGCATAGGTTATAAATTCAATAATCATGTTCTATTCAATATCTATTTGTAACACGTTCATGCGTAAGGTCCTATCAGCCATGGTTACCTACGAGCAATACTTGTTTTAATCATTCTCTTGTAATACTTGAGTTCCTCTGCCATACCTTTAACTAATGATCATTATCTATAAATCGACATGCAATCATTGATCAATCAACTATTGGGGTTAGTTAAACAGCAAACAGAAACCGCATTAGTTAGCATATAGCTGGGAACCGAGTGGTCAGTTAGCAGTTAATGGATGAGTATGAGTTAACTGAGACCAACGGCTGAACAACCTAACCACAAGCCGGGTACGTACGTTAATTGTAGCTTCAAGAACAGAAAGGTCCTAACCGGATCCATCGGCTCCCAACCCAGCTGCTCATGGTTAGCTACTCTCTAATCCATCCTTAGAGCAACTATAATTGGATCAGTATCATTATTCCGTAGCAGTTGCTAATGTACTGACTAATTAGCTATTTGAGAATCAGTAGTTGGTTGCCAGTTCATTAATGGCAGCTGTTAAACACGTCTCAACCGAGAGCCACAAGAAATGACAGTACCACGAGGCGGAGCGGGTGCTCACTCCCGGCGGCGACGGACGCGAGCTAGGCCGCTCGGACTTGGGGGAGGGTTGCCGACCAGTCGCCGGAGTTGAGGGCGGCGGCGGACGGACGAGGCATCCAGAGCAGCGGGTGGCGAGGAGCTGCGTCGGCGGCGGCGCCCGCTCTGGCAGGGGGGCGACGGTGGTGACCGGCCTGCTGCAGGCAGGGGCGGCGGACCGAAGAGGAGCGGTGGCCGGAAGCCCTGCCGCGGCGACCAGGGCGGAGCTCGGCGGGCGACCGAGCGGCGGCAGGGGCCCGAGGGCGGTGAGCGGCAGAGGAGGACGGGAAAGGGGCGGCGGCGTGCGGCCTGCTCGGCCGGTGGCGGCAAGAGGCGGGGCTCCGGGAGCGGTTCCGACGGTGGCGGGGCGGCCCGAAGGGGAGCTGGCCGGCGGCGGCTTGCCGCGCCGGTGGAGCAAGGCTCGGGCGGCGGTGGCGCACGGAGAGCGGAGGGGGAGCGGCACTGGGTGGAGGTGGCGCCGGCCAGAGGAGACCCGCCGTGTGGGCGCGCGGCGGAGCTCGGCCAAGAGCAGGGGAGGCGCAGGCGGAGGAAGAATGCCGGGGAGCTCGTGCATGCGAATTTTACTTGGATGGATGGAATGCTTAGAAGGTAGGGAAATCGGTGGTATAACATGCATAGCCCAGTTCCTTGATTTTGGAGGGGATTTGGAAGAGAGAAGATATGGAGTTTTGCTCTTAGAGTTGAGAGGAATAGAGAAAAGGCAGGAGGTTGAAGAAGAATGGGGAATAGTCTGAGGTTGTGCTGCGTGAGGAAGAAAAAGGGCCCTGCAGGTGGGCTGTTTGCTACACGTGGAGGTTAGGGCTGCTAGTGGGACCCACGCGGCAGGTAAGATAGATCCCCCCCTTTTTTTTTATTCTGTTGTATTTCCTCTCAACCTAGTTAATAAAAATCTATAACCTAATTTATAGAGTTTTACGGATTAAAAGTAATGCCCTAGTTTAACCTCATATTTAGTATCTTGGTGTATAAACCCCAAAAATGAAGTTTGACTCCTAGGTTCTCAATTTGTTTCTTAATTATTTTTCACGACATTAAACTTGAGATCAATATGGGGGTTAACTTTTAATGTAACATTTCACCTACATTTGACGAGAGGGAGTTAACTGAACTAGCCTCTTCCCGATTCACTCGAGGTGAGCAATTACCGAAGATCAGTTGGTCTTGATGTGCAAATGAGCTTCAATTTAACTTGTTAAAGTTTTTTTTTGGATGTTTGAGAGTTAGGAACAGGGACGAAATTTAGAATCATGAATTTTAGTGGCATTAGTTTTGTGGTTCGATTTCATGTTAACCCTAAGGGCGCATGTTAGGGTTTTTAATCGAAATCATCTCTGAAGTATCTATATGCATGCATGCGAACGAAAGAAATCGTTTTTGTTCGTGAAAATTTTCACTGACCTCGTGTCTTGAGAATAGGGTCACTACAATATGTCAAACAGACTACGAAAGTAACAAGTGCCAATACGTAAATATGTCCAGAAACGTACAAAGTAGACCAGTTCGGGAATACAAAACCACAAATACAATACATATGCAATGTTTTTCCGTTTCGAAGGGCCTATCTTGACGCTTTTTCCCTCCTCTAGGGCCTAGCTGCATGTTGGCGCGCGAATGGGTCTTCGGTCGGGATTTGGCGAACTCGCTGCTCTGTGCGAGCGGCGTGTTCCTCCCTTGGGTCAGTGCCAGCGTAGAAAAGCCCCGTATCGGAGACGACGTCCTTGTTGATGATATTCGCGAACGCATTCTGGAGGTGTGCAAACTCTTGCTTCCAGTCATATGGCTTGTGCTCGAGGTTATTACTCCACTTGCGTAAGTCGTCATGTTTGCGAAACGTGTTCCGCGCCCGTACAAAGTCGTCCATGTGGCAGCAGACGTAGTAGCCACACGTCACACTACCCTCCGGCTGCTGTCTGCAACAGAAATCGGTCATGTGTTTAAAGCGTGGAGCGCCACTTCTTTTTACCATAGTTGCTCCTCCTCCCTTCTGTGCAAAGTCGAAGAGAGCATCATCCAGAACTTTCTTGAGTAGGGTGTAGTCTTTCTTCACCCTCTTCATGGAATCAAAGTAAACAACCTTGCTTTCCTTCGACAGTAGCACTAAGAGGATCCAGTGGTCGCTGCGCAGACATGTGAACAAACCAATATTAACCCACGAAGTTGGCTAGGTGCACAAGCAAAAGAGAAATTTACGAAAGCACAAAGTAGAGAATGACTTACAAGGGATTGTAGGGCACGAGTAGGTAGTCCTTGACCTTATGCGCTATCATCGCACTTACGAGGTATTCTTTCATAATCTCTCTACCTTCTTGGGAGCGAACGTTGTTCTCGTGCATGTGAAACGGATCTGCTATTGCAACATCGAGAATCTTCAGGCGTCTGATCTCTCTGGTTAGGTGAAGCGCCCATAGCTTGACGAAGGATGCTTCCAGCCGATAAAGGTTGAACATGCCGAAGATCTCCGCAAAGTCCAGATAGAACTTGTCCGCGGGATACTGCTCGACGAAATGGAAACCCTCTGGCACCTTCGCCGTGTAATACGAGACATTCGTTTCATCGGGTCCTAATTCAATGTCTCGAATGTTCTCATGCAGAATCTTCATTTCGTTCGGGAGGACGTCGAACTCATCCTTTGGTACCATCGAGTGACCCGGGACGTGATAGGGCCGCCATTGACGACCCGTTGCTCGCTGTCCTGATTGGGAAGATGCTGCGTACGTTAAGGGTTTCTTCAACCTTGCCCCACCCTGTCTATCGTAAGTACCGGTGCTAGCATGTGCCTTCTTCGCCCCTTTTTTGCTCGTGCGCTGCGTATCCAGGGATACGGCCCTCTGACCGGCCATCGCTTCTTTGGCTGCGCCCACGAGTGTTTTAGGAGTCAACTTCGTGTGGGCTTGCTCGTCATGCTTGGGTGGCGGCGTATCTACAAATTCTCGTGCCTCTTCGTCACGAGGCATGCCATGCTCCCCGCCATGCTCCGCGGCCTCCTCGGCATCCTCCATCTCAAGATCCCTGTAGGATAGAGGTGCGGAAATACCCAAAGGAGATGGTCTTGCTGATGGACTGTGGGTGTGGCTCGGCGAAGGTGCTGGACGATTGGAGGTCTCAATCAACTTAATCGCGTCCTTCGGCCACCTAAGAAAAAACCCCTTGCAGGCTCCTAGCTTCTCGTATCCCTCTTCAGGTGGGTCATTCAGAACCAAGTCCTCAAAGGTGCCGACCACCTTAGTCAACTCCACCCTCGCCATGTTTGGTGGTAAATCCACACAGTGCATCCTGTTCTCCGGCGTTATTGGGTGGACTCGACCGTACGCGACCGTCCACACGGTTTGTTAGTTCGGGTTAGTACTTAGGGTTAGATTAGGGTTAGTAATTAGGGTTATTTAGGGTTTGTAGTGAGGGTTAGTTATGGGTTAGTTTGTTACGGTTTGTTAGTTAGGGTTAGTTAGGGTTAGTACTTTAGGTACTTAGGGTTAGTACTTAGGGTTAGTTAGGGTTAGTAATTAGGGTTATTTAGGGTTAGTACTTAGGGTTAGTTAGGTTAGGGCTTAGGGTTAGTTAGGGTTAGTAATTAGGGTTATTTAGGGTTTGTAGTTAGGGTTAGTTAGGGTTAGTTAGAGTTAGTTAGTTAGGGTTTGTAGTTAGGGTTAGTTAGGGTTAGTTAGTTAGGGTTCGTACTTAGGGTTAGTATATCGTATAGTTTCTTAAGATTATTTACGAGACCGTTTGTTTATTATTTGCGCGCGCAATGATTACTTCGTGCGTATAAATAGAATTAACATAAATACCATTATTGTTATATACATAAATTTCACAAAAGTGAGCTATACATCATTAATTAACTTAATTAAATTACGACATTCTTTCGACAATCTTCTCACTCTTCGACAGTCTTCTCAACGGTAGTCTTGGTCTTCTTCCTGGTATAGGTTAGCCCCTCGGAGTGACTTCGTCTTTTGAAGGGACGCACGGCGGGACATGTAGTATTTCTCCTTCTGCTGGGCCGTGGCTGATTGTCTTCCTCCGTATCCGGGTCGTCAAATTGGTCATAGTCGTCTTCGTCAACGACACCATCGATTCCAACGATACTCCTTTTGCCCCTCCTCATGACATGACGGCTTGGCCTCGTCGGGTCGGCTATGTAGAAGCATTGGGCCACTTGTTTAGCTAATACCCACGGCTCATTTTTGGCACTGATCGCTTTCACATTTACTGTCTCAATAGGAACTGCTTTCGGTATGACCATGGTAGTGAAATAGTCTTCCGTTTCGACATTCTTCGCCCATCTTACCCGGAACATGGGGATCTTGGTTACGGTGTAGTCAAGTTCCCAAATCTCTTCCAGCCTACCGTAGTATCTGTCCTTTTTCTTACCGGTCAGGGCCTCCATCGTCACCCCAGAGTTCTGGTACACACTCTTCTGGTCTTGTGCCTCTGTATAGAATGTGTATCCGTTGATGTCGTATGCTTGGTATGTCCCGACATTCATCAGGGGTCCCTGTGCCACGTGGAACACCGTCCGTGCTACGTCATCATCTTTTGAGAAGCTATGTTCGTCGAAGTAGTTTTTTAGCCACCTGGCGAACGTAGCGTTGTGCTCTTTCATGAGAGCCGCCTCGGTCTTTCTTGTGCCGTGCTTTGTTTTTAACATTGCCATGTGCTGAATAACATAAGGCCGGACCACTGACAGGTGCTGTAACACTACTGTGTGCGCTCTGACGTAATCGTCTGATCGGTTCGGTACGTCACTGTGCACATGTAAATCCTTCTTTCCGCGTCGGTGACCTACGCCATCGAGCCTGCCAATGTGCCGATTAACAGGCACGCCTATAGGTTTGTCGACTTTCATGTAATCCGTGCAGAACTCGACGCTCTCCTCCGTGAGAAAGCCCTGGACGATGCTCCCGTCCGGATGAGACCTGTTACGAACGTATCGCTTGACGACCCCATTGAACCTTTCCAACGGGTACATGTTGTGTAGGAATACGGGACCTAGGTCGATGATCTCCGGGACGATATGGATCATGAGATGAACCATGACGTCGAAGAATGCGGGCGGAAAGTACATCTCGAGCTCGCATAGTATGACAATGATCTCCGCCTGCAGTCGCCGGCAACGCTTCTTAGTGATGGACTTCTGAGAGATAACGTCGAAAAAGTTACAGAGGTCAAGCAGTGTCTCGCGGATCCATGGCTCCATTAGCCCTCTAATTGCAACCGGAAGTATCTGCGTGATCATCACGTGACAGTCATCACTACTGCAGATAGACCCTCTCCTGAACCCTCTCCACTGACGGGCATAAAAAGGTCCGTCGCTGGAGGGGAACTCCACCGACGGACGGCAAGTAGCCCGTCAGCGGAAATCGCAGCAAAGCAGAAGGAAAGGAGCACCACTGACGGGCACCAAAACGGCCCGTCAGTGGAAGTGAACAGGAGGAGGGATAGATGACGGGTCATTTCCACTGACGGGCTCCTGTTAAGAGCCCGTCAGTGGAGATGACCACTCCACTGACGGTCACTGACTCGGCCCGTCAGTGAAAGGGTGAACATATGACGTGTTGTAGCACTGACGGGCCCTTATATGCTGCCCGTCAGTGGAGATATTGTTTTCACTGACGGTATACTTTCGCGTCCCTCAGCGGTATTTGGTGCGTACGTTGCTGATGTATCACTGACGGGAACCTTTTAATGGCCCGTCAGTGGTGCTCCTCCCTATAAAAACAGTACGCGGCCTCGCTGCTGGCCAGTGCTCGCGCGCCAACCGGCCAGCAGCGAGCTCCGCCGTCCCCCCAGCTGCTGCCGCCGCCGCCGCCGCCCCCCTTCCCCCCCAACCCACAACCACTTCTCCCCTCTCCCCAATCCTCATCCCTAAGCTCTAGAGGGGCTAGATCTAGATCTAGATCTTTTTCTCCTCCTCTCACTCTCTCCCTCCTCCTCATCCTCTCACTCTCACTCTCTCCCTCCTCCTCATCCTCTCACTCTCTCCCTCCTCCTCATCCTCTCACATCCTCACTCTCTCCCTCCTCCTCATCCTCTCACTCTCTCCCTCCTCCTCTCACTCTCTCCCTCCCTCCTCCTCATCCATATTAATTCTTCACCCATTTCTAGCTCTCTCTCATTCTCTCCCTCCTCCTCTCACTCCCACTCTCTCCATTATCATTTATCAACGAAAAGATCACTAGCGCTCGGTAATAATGCTCGCTAGTGTTCTTTTCATTTCGTATATGTATTTGATGTGATTTTCGGTTATCGAACTGATTAGTTTCGTGTCGTAGGTGTTGATCGATGGATCGCAGTTGGATGTACGACAACCGGGCGACAGAGAGTTGGGCTATGGCTTTGAACGAGTTTCTTGATGTCGCCGAACGAGATATGAGGACAAAAGGTGGCACGAAGATTTGCTGTCCATGTCGCGATTGCAAAAATTTGGTAATGTTCGATACGAGAGGGAGGGTGGCAGTACACCTGGCGCTTAAGGGTTTCATGTCAGGCTATACATGTTGGACATGTCACGGCGAGGAGGAGGAAGATCAGGTGTTACAGCAAGATGCCGAACACGGAGATGACGAAGAAGATGAGGGGAGTATCGAACCTGACGCCGAAGGAGAAACGGGAAACAATTTGGCCGATATGGTGCAAGACGTTCACATGGTGGAGCAGGTGGTGATAGATCCCGAGGATGAAAGAGAGGCTGCTAAGTTCACGAGACTAGTTGAAGACTCACAAACCCCGTTGTATACCGGTTCCGATCCAGAGCACACGCGTCTGTCGGTCACGCTGGAACTTCTAAGGATCAAGGCAGCCCATAATTGTCCGGACGAAGGCTTCGGCGAGACACTGGCTTATCTTGCAAAAGTTTTTCCCAAAAACAACTTGTTGCCTACTAGCACCGATGAAGCCAAGAAGGTTGTCTGCCCTCTTGGATTGGACGTGCAGAGGTTCCACGCGTGCCCGAATGACTGCTTCATTTACCGCACGGAGCACGAGAAGCTGTACAAGTGTCCTACGTGCAACACATCCAGATTCAAGCGGGGTAGAAACCAAGCCGATGATGAGGACCCAGTGACGAGTGGCGCTCCCGCAAAGGTTGTTTGGTATATTCCAGTCCTTCCACGTTTGAAGCGTTTATTCGCTAACAAGAAGGAGGCAAAGCTGACTACGACAGAGCACATCTCGTGGTGCTGCAACACCTTACCGTGGTGCATCCTTATCTCTGGATGCACATGGTGAAGGTCAAAAAAGAAAACCCGAAAAAGGGAGAAGCGTGGCTCTCGAAAGAGCACAACGCGAAGTTCGCAAGCTGGCTAAAGAACTACTGGTATGAAAGGACTCCGACAAATGATGAAGAAGAGACGGTCAAAATGTTGTCACAAGAGCCTGCGAGCAAGGTCCTGACATTTCAATCATATGATATCAACGGATACACATTCTATACGGAGGCTCAAGACAAGAAAAGTACGTACCAGAACAGTGGGGTGACGATAGAGGCTAAAACCGGTAACCGTAAGGACATATACTACGGCATTATCGAAGAGATTTGGGAACTGGACTACACCGTCACAAAGATCCCCATGTTTCGTGTCAGATGGGCGAAAAATGTCCATACGGACGATGACAAATTCACTACCGTGACTTTACCTCCCCCGACATCTATTGACTCGACACAGGTGAAATCAATCAGTGCGAAAGATGAGCCTTGGGTACTAGCTAAACAGATCTCGCAAGTGTTCTACATAAAAGACCCGAAGGAAAAGAAGCGCCATGTCGTCAGAAAAGGGAAAAGGAGTATTGTCGGAGTCGATGGTGTAGTTGACGAAGAGGACTATGACCAATTCGACGACCCGGACTCCGAGCCAGAAGATACTGATAAACGGCCCACCAAAAGGAGCAAAGGTACTAAGGATTCCGAGCCCTACATCAGACGCTCCCACGCCGAAGGACTAACGTATACCACAAAGAAGATTACTATTCACGAGAAGATTGTCGAAGACGACGAAACCTAGCGAGATATGTGTGTCTGTATAATAATGTCTATGTTTGGATGACATTATATTATTGAAACCTAGCGAGCTATGTGTGTTTGTATATGTTTGAGAAACCTAGCGAGCTATGTATGTGTAATGGTGTAATATTACCAGAAATGTGCAACTAGATTGGTGCAGAACACACTCAAAGCAATAAATAAAAAACAATATAGCACTAGGCCAAGACTAAAACAAAGCAAATACACCAAACTGGATACCACTGACGGGCGTCTTTTAAAGGTCCGTCAGTGGTGACCACTACCACTGACGGGCGGCATTAAGAGGCCCGTCAGTGGTGACCACTACCACTGACGGGCGTAATTAAGAGGCCCGTCAGTGGTGATGCTACCAACACTGGTAGTGCACATGTTTAGTCCCACCTCGCCGAGCTACCAGCGCGCCAACTAGCTTATAAGGGCAGCTGCGGCCAGCGCTTCCGAACTCCTCATAAGTCTCACTGCTACTACGGGCCACCGCTGGTCCCCTGCGCGGCTTGGGCTCGTGGGCCTGGGCGCTGTGCTCGGGATAGGCCTCTGGCTGGTCCCCTGCGCGGCCTGGGCTCGTGGGCCTGGGCGCTGTGCTCGGGATAGGCTGGTGCGCCCCAATTTTTTTAATAAAATAAAGGTGCTCTGTCTATTGCTTTGCATGAATAGGGCAGTAAAGCTAAGTGACCCTTTACATTGAAGAAACTTGTTCTTTGCTGATACAACACCGTTTTGATTTTTTCCTGATACATGGAGCTATCTTGCTGGTTGCTGCTCTTTAGTTTGATGATTTTTATAACATGCAGTATGTGAAGACGTATACAATTTCATGATACAGTTGCAGGTGAATGCTGAATTCACAAACGCGTGCACATGAGCGTGCACGAAACTATGCTTGTTTCTTCTTTTTAAAGTATTTTCTCCTAAATGTTTATTTATTGATAGGTCTTTTTCTGTAATGTCCAGGCTATTCTTCCTCGTGGAACAATTCCCGATGCCTATGCCAATGGTTCCAATGAAGAACAGGAGTAGCATCTCTATATAGACTTCTAGAGTAACAACCTATTCGATATTCATTTGTGGATTAGTAATTACTAGCTTTAGTAATTTTCTTATCCTCAGGAAACAGATGCTTTAGAAAGAGATAATTAGTAAACAAAAAAGAATATAGACATTAGGCCAATATTAAAACAATGCAAATATAGCCACCACTGACGGGCGACGTTAAAAGGCCCGTCAGTGGTAAGTTCCTAACGCTACCGCAGAGTAGTATCACTGACAGGCGCCAGTTACGGGCCCGTCAGTGGTGGCCACTACCACTGACGGGCGGCATTAAGAGGCCCGTCAGTGGTGACCCTACCACCACTGGTAGTGCACATTTTAGTCCCACCTCGCCGAGCTACCAGCGCGCCCACTAGCTTATAAGGGCAGCTGCGGCCAGCGCTTTCGAACTCCTCATAAGTCTCACTGCTACTACGGGCCACCGCTGGTCCCCTGCGCGGCCTGGGCTCGTGGGCCTAGGCGCTGTGCTCGGGATAAGCCTCTGGCTGGTCCCCTGCGCGGCCTGGGCTCGTGGGCCTGGGCGCTGTGCTCGGGATAGGCGTGTGCGCCTAAAGTTTTTTATAGTGCGCCTAGAACCACTGACGGGCATTTATGTTGCGCCCGTCAGTAGTAACCCCCGGCTCCCGTAACCCTAGTTACCAGCACTGACGGGCCTATAAGGGCCGCCCGTCAGTGGTAACCCCCGGCGCCCCTAAACCCTAGAGCACCCAGAACTACTGACGGGCATTTATTGGTCGCCCGTCAGTGGTGATCCACCCACCACTGACGCCTTCTTTTCCGCTGACGGACCTTTAGTGTGTGCCCGTCAGTGGTACTCCATACCGTATATAAGCCACGCGGGACTTGGCGAAAATTTTCGCCAAGTCCCGCGCGTTCTATTCGAACCAGCAGCGGAACCGCTTCGCCTCCGACGCCGCCAGGCTGCTCCGCCGCCGCCCCGTCCTCCTCGACCGCGACTACGCCTCCCCGAGCGCCGCCGCCGCCTCCCCGAGAGCCGCCGTCGCCTCCCGAGCGCCGCTCCGGCTCCCCGAGAGCCGCCGTCGCCTCCCGAGCGCCGCTCCGGCTCCCCGAGCCGCCGTCGCCTCCCGAACGCCTGCCCGAGCGCCCCCTCCCCCGCCGAGATGGCCTCTCCCGAGCCGTGCCGCCGACGACGCCGCTCTCGAGCCCGCTGCCTCCTCCGTTGCCGAGCCCGCTGCCGACGGCGCCGCTCTCGAGCCCGCTGCCGCCTTTCCCGGGCCCGTTGCCGCCCCGTCCGCCGACCGCAGCTCGCCACCGCCTCCACCTCGCGCCGGCCTCCCCGGGACGGCCCTCCCCGCCGCCGCCGACGACGCTCCGGTTGCCGATGGGACGCCACCGCTCCGGTTGCCAAGTGAGGTCGCGGCCCCCCCGTCCGCCCACCGCAGCTCGCCACCGCCTCCACCTCGCGCCGGCCTCCCCGCGACGGTCCTGTAAGTGCATTAGGGTTTATGGCATTAGGAGGAGGGAATTAGAACTGATTACTAGCAAGCACTGTCCAGTAGCATTATGAGTTCATGCATTTAGCAAAACCCCATAACCATCTCAGTTAGTACATCCAGAGATCAAGTAATCAATTTATATATCAAGTTGTTTCACTTGAGTTCCCCCTCTGCACATACTGCATGCAGCAAGTCTGAGTACTTTTAAGGATTGGTGTGGTTAAATGGAACATTTCAAACCATGTTACAAGAAAATGAATATGGTTTAGGATCTCTACCTGTTCAGCTAGAGTATATAGGTGAATTCTAGTAATTTCCCCTTGTTAATGGCAAGCAGTTTGCTGCTGAATTGAGGATTAGTTTCCTGTTAATTGCAAGCTGTCAAACATTTCAATTAAAAGAAGCCATTATAAAGGAAAACAGTACCTCAGTACTAGAGTTGAGAAATTCCAGCACTACTCCAATTATATGTGTTTGAATTATCAATTGAGCTCAGCTCTGAGCCCTTTAAATTAATTCACTAGAATCTGGGATATCATGTTTGTTGTTGACCTAGGCATAATTACCTGAACATTGCCCTATTCCTTGACAGCCATGTTAATAATTCATTCTAAACCAATCTCATAGTCCACCGATTAGTGTTTGAGTACACTAGGGATTGTGGCCTTAGGGATGGAAGATTAATCCGATAGTTGGGAAATACTACTTAATTATGTAGTGAGATTAATACTTTCAGTTGAGCCCTATAGTCTCACCCCAATCAGTATATCAATTGATCAAATGTCAGCTTATGTACACATGTCAAATCAGTTTGGTTAAATCCATTCTTTGCACCTGATATGAAACCATTAGCCTTTGCTGGAATGTATAAACTTATAGGTATAAATATGCTTGAGCCTACACAGGGGTGCCATGTTAATCTTACGAATGAAAGCTTTAAGGTTTTAAACTATTCTCAAATACATGATTAATGTTCTACTCCAACTCAAGTCAAATAGTGTTTAGTTTACATTCTCATCTCATGTAGTGTAGGAGGCATGGCATATATATCATTCTTTTAGAATACTTCAACATCTCTTATTTGTTCCCTTTCTATTTTCTTGGTGTTTCTAACTATTAGCTTTTATATATAACTTTAATTTTGTTCAGCATGTTTCTAATTCTTAGTATATTTGGGAACACTATTGACTATTTTTTTAAAGTAAGAACATATACTCATTGTTTCTTCATGGACCGTCCATTATTTTTCTGTTGTCTGTTATATGTCTGAGTGATAATCATTAATTATGGGGATGCTTCTGAAGATGTTAAAGTCTGAAGCAATTTGTTCTTGGCCTTACTCCTAGTATGGCTGGTGGCTTATTCCTCTCTTCTCCTCTTGATCCCCTAACTCTTGACCTCTTAGAGCTGCCGAAGATCAACCTGCCTCGGAGTCCACCTCCTGCAGCGATGACTCTGGCTCCGAGTCAGCCTCTGAAGAGGACGTGGCGCCCCAGGAACAACTACCGCCCCCGGCCCCGACAAGATCTCAGACTAGGAGAAAAGGCAACCAGTTGCCGGACAGGACGTACGTCGTCACTCGAGTCGACGACGTCAGAGATGTTCCAGCGAGTCCACAGAAGGCCGCCCAGACCTTCAGCAACGCCTGCGGGTGCTTAGTCCGCGAACAAGTGAAGATCACGTGCAAAGAATTCAGCCAGTTGTTTTTTACGCATGTATCTCCGCCTTCTTACGTTCATTTGTTCACATTGACGCAGCGACCACTGGGTGCTCATTGTGATAATTCCAAGCTGGGCCAAGGCATTCTATTTCGACTCCTCATCAAAAAGACAGCGGACTTCAGAAATATCACTGACATTTTGAATGCAGCCTTTTTCAGAGCCAAGTTCTTGGGCCATCGAAAAATACCTCCAAAAGCGACAAAATTGGTACACCATTACAAGTTCCCTTGCAGAGTTCAGCCCGAAGGTAGCGTGACATGTGGGTACTACACCTGTGCCCATATGGACCTATTTGTCCGGTACACGAACAAGCATTGGAAGGATATGAAAGAACTGCTAGGACATCATTTGTACGATTGGCGTCAGGACTTTGCCCACATCCAAAGAGTCTTCGCCAAAATCATCAATCTTGAAGTAATCAATCCAATGGGTGAATTCTACGCCGGCCCCCAGTTTCCGAAGCTAAACTTAAGCGGGAATCAGTAGATTAGTTGTTTAAAAAACTTTATTATGTCGCTCGTCAAATATATTTGTTTTCTTTCATACCTGTGATTAACGGTTACGTGAAGTGTTATGTCATTACGAATAAGTTATATCAAATTTTATATTTGTGAATATTTCTGAAATTTATGAAACTTTGTGTATATTTGTGAAATTTATTGATGTTTGTGAAATATATGACTATGTTTGTGAGAATTGTGAATGTTTGTGAAATTTGTGAACATATTTGTGAAAATTGTGAATATATTTGTGCAATAGGTGTTGAATGGAAATGCACAACAGAAGCTCTACTGACGGGCACTTAACAAAAGCCAGTCAGTGGTGATGCCCGTATGGCCAAGCTAGAGGTCCTACCACTGACGGGCGAGTATAGAAAGCCCGTCAGTGCTGATAGCCCGTATGGCCAAGCTGGAGGTCCTACCACTGACGGTCGCGTAGGGACAGCCCGTCAGTGGTAACGTGATACCACTGACGGTCGCTTATCATACGACCGTCAGTGGTGAGGTCCTACCACTGACGGTCACGTATCATACGACCGTCAGTGGTGAGTGGTTTACACTGACGGTCATCATGCCCGTCGGTGGAGATCACCCCTCCACTGACATTCCCAGGGTGACGGGCCCCCCGTCCGTCAGTAGAGGGGGTTATTGGCCTGTCAGTAGAAGCCCGTTCTGCAGTAGTGCATGAGACTTCATACCGATTAGTTTGTGGTTCTGCGTGTCTAGAAATCTCTGTATGTTTGCCGAGTAGCCGGAAGTTACTTTGACACCTCTGAGGCATTTGAAGATTTTATCCAGCTCGTCTGTACTTAGAATGTAGCAAGCGGCGGGACAGTTCGTCTTAATTTTTGTAACATTCCTGCCCAACTTGGTCTTCTCCTCCTTGGCCCACAGCTCTCGTCTTATCCCCAGTTCCTCATAGTCAGCTCGTGCCTTCGGCCCATCCTTTGTCTTGTCTGCCATGTGGAGCAAGAGACCGAGCACACTCTCACAGACATTTTTCTCAATATGCATGACATCTATGCAGTGGCGTGTCTCAAGAAAAGGCCAGTAAGGCAAGTCCCAGAATACAGATTTCGTTTTCCACACGCCTCCCAGCGGTTTTACCTTCTTCTGCTTCTTTCCCGCCCTAGGGCACTCACCCCAAGAGTTCAACATCTCGTATATTTCTTCCCCACTCCTCTTACGTGGTGGTCCTCGGGTCTCAGTCGTATTGTCGAACTTTTCTTTTTCTTGTCTCCACGGGTCGTCCTGTTGAAGCCATCTTCGGTGGCCCATGTACACGATTTTGTGAGAGCCCGGTAGGTGACGACTTGTTGTATCTTCCAGCACTTAACACATCCTTGGTATCCGTGGCAAACCTAGCCAGATTGATATCCATAAGCGGGATAGTCTTGCACCGTTGTGATCATCATAGCTCTCATGTTGAAGTAGTCTCCTTCGTGAACGTCCCAGACCCGGACCCCTGGTTCAGCCCACAGTGTATCTAGCTCCTCCTTCAGTAGTTGGTGATACACGTTCAGATCGTTCCCTGGTTGCTGTGGCCCTTGAATTAGCATAGACAGGTGTAGGTACTTCCGCTTAAAACAGAGCCACGGAGGGAGGTTGTACATCCATACGACCACGGGCCAGGTGCTGTGCCTGCTGCTCATCTTTCCAAAAGGATTGAGTCCGTTCGTACTCATTTCAATTCTGATATTCCTCGGCTCTCCTCCGAATTCGGGGTATTGGTCGTCGATTGCTTTCCACTGGCAACCATCCGCAGGGTGTCTCAGCACGGCGTCATCTTTCATTGGCCTCTCGTCGTGCCAACGCATGAGCTTTGCCTCCTTCTTGTTTGCGAATAAACGCTTCAAATGGGGAATGAGTGCAAGGTACCATACAACCTTTGCAAGAGCACCGCTCTTCACTCCGTTCTCACCATCTGGTTTGTAGTTCTTTCCCCGCTTGAACCGGGATGCTTTGCACTCGGGACACTTGGTTAGCTCCGCGTACTCGTTGCGATAAATGATGCAGTCATTCGGACACGCGTGGTATCTCGTCACCTCTAATTCAAGAGGGCACACGACCTTCTTGGCCTCATCGCAGCCGCGAGGCAGCACGTTCCCCTCCGGCAGAACTTTTACGAGATACTCCAATGTCTCATCGAGGCTTGTGTCCGTGCTGTTGTGGAGTGCCTTGAGTCTTAGAAGTTCGAGCGTGACTGAGAGGCGGGTGTGCTCGGGATTGCAACCAGGATACAAGGGAGTTTTCGAGTCTTTCACTAGTGTCTCCAACTTGGCAGCCTCTCAACGAGCCGCACTATCGTTATTCGTCTCTTTCACAACCTGATCTTGCACATGACGGTCCTGGACCATTCCGGCCAAATTGTCCCTCGTGCTTCGCGTATCCGCTTCGGCCTCTTCATGTCCTCTGGCATCTTTATAATCCAACCGTTCTGTTTCCGGCTCCCCATTTCCCGCTTCTTCATTTAACCCTTCATCGTCGGCAACAACCTCATCCTCCTCACCGTGACTTGTCCACCGTGTATAACCTGCCATGAAACCCCATCGCACCAAGTGCATGTGCAGAAAACCAGATTTCCTTTCGTACATCTTCAAGTTTTTGCAATCACGACACGGACAGCATATCTTCGTGCCACCCTTTCGCACCATATCTCGCTCGGCGAAATCAAAGAACTCATTCAAAGATGTATAGAAACTCTGTGTGTTCCGATCGCCGTCATACATCCAACTTCGATCCATCGGTCGTTCGATCCCTAAGATATACGAAAATTAATTAGTACCAACCTTTCATGAGAGGCTAAAAAAAAATTTTCTTTCCAATTGAGGTCAAAGTTTTCTTTCCAATTGAGATTTTGAAATATTACATAAAACATTTTAAAATTTGGCAGGTTATTAAAATAAATTGTTCAAAATTCAAAATTTTGGCATGATCTTTGCTAAAATTATGCAAAATTGAGTATCGAACGTTGACAAAATGTTGACGAACCAACATTTCGCCAAAACGTTGAACTCAGTTTCCCTGAAAAAATAAACAAAGCAACGAATGTTGCCTCGGCTCGACGGCCGGTACCACAAGCATATCTCCCATTCACATTTCTGAAATACATTTCATGCACATCTCACATCATATGGTAGGATCAGGAGGCATAAGTATACAATCATATTTCAGATAGCAAGGCATACGAGTAACAAATGATCACTGATCAATTTAGGGGAAGACAACAACAGTTCCTTTAACATCCTTTAACATATACATCTGCTCTTATAGATGTATATAAGATGCTCCTCAAACATATGATGGAAGCATCCTTAAACATCCTTTAACATATCCATATGTTCCTCAAACATATGATGGAAGCATCCTTTAACATATACATCTATAACCATCCTTTAACTCTAGATGGCTCAAACAAAATCAAAAGAGATATATGCTCTTATCAGTTTTAAACACATGGAAGCATGCACTAAGGTGAGATCAGCTAAGCTACGGAGGGAGAGGTTTGGGGGGCTGCAATTGAAGCAAATTTGGGGGAGAGCAAGTTAGCTAGAGGTGATGATCATGGATGATCTAGCTAGATTAGGAGGGAGAGAGAGATGGCAAGGGAGCTAGGGGAGGTGGGGGAAGCTTTTGGAGGGCTAGGAATTTACCAGGGGCGTGTACGGCGGCGGCGGAAGTGCAGGCGATCGGCGAGCTCGCTGCTGGCCAGTGAGCTACGACTGGCCAACAGCGAGCTCGCTGTTGGTTTTTATAGGGCAGCTTACCAGTGACGGGCACACATAAGAGCCCGCCACTGGTAAATAACGTACCAGTGACGAGCCCAACGTGCACCCGCCACTGGTATGCAGGCAGGGAGCGAGTTTGGCGGGAAATATTATCGGTGACGGGCTCCATGGTGCGCACGTCACTGGTATATAATATATCAGTGACGATCTCCTATGTGCGCCCGCCACTAGTAATTGGTACGTTACCAGTGACGGGCAGTAATAGATGCTCGTCACTGGTAATTATTTACTAGTGACACGTGGCAGTTGACGCCCGCCACTGGTAAATTTTCATTTTACCAGTGACGTATTTTTTTTGTGCTCGTCACTGATAAGTTGGCTTCTATAGCTGTTTCTGCAGTAGTGGATCCTGACATGCTCGCGGACAATACACCCGCAGGTGTTGCTGAACGACCTCGCAGCCTTCTCAGGAGTTGCAGGAACACCTGTTACGCCGACCCGAGTGACGATGAATGCCTCGTTCGTCAGCTGGTTCCCTCCTCTAGGGTTGTACCATCTCTTCGGCTTCGATGGTGCTGCCTCCTGTTCTTCCGATCCGGAGTTGCTAGACCGATCAGTCGAGCCAGACGTACTCTCTTCATCTCGCGCCGAAATAGGTGCAGGTGCTGAACCTACATTGGCCGGCTCAAGGGCAGGTTCACTCGTCGGCTCGGGGGCTGTTTGATCGGTTCGGGCCAGGGCTTCAATAGGGGCCGCCACGTCTAGGGGCGCCGTGCTGTCATCATCTACGCGTGCTAATTCCCGGTTAGGTGACGAGACCATTTTCGGTTAAGAAACTTAAAAAATGAAAACCCTGTATCAGAACAAGTATGTATTAAAATAAGAAGCCCCAATTTCTTAACCCGTACTCTCCACGGTTTATTCCATATAACTATCATGTTTTATGCAAATTGTAATAACAAACTCACTACAACGTATGGTGCAAAACACAAAAAAGGTACTTTAAACGATAACAATAGCAGATTTTGATGAAACACTATTCTGGATGGGCTGTTGCGCAATACCTATCCTTGAGAAATTTTCATGCTTGATGACTCGATATAAATAAGAGTAAAAGAGATGTGCACATTTAAATTTTTAGAGTGTTTCTACGTAAGGCTAAACACAGGGAGGTGATTATGTCAACATAAGAGTTGAACCTCAACCCTTTAGAGAATCACATAGTATTCTAGGAAGGAATAATCTACACCGACATAACATCAATTTTACACTTCATAAAGCATACTCTTCTTCATATATCCATCTTTTGAATTCATTCCCATTTTGTTTTGCAATAACAACAGCAGAACAATCTCCTTGAATATTTATTAGTTCTCCATTGGAGAAAACAATATAAAGGCAACACATTATAAAGGGAACACATTATAACGTGATGAAGAATATGGAATTTTCAGGTTGTAACATATCATAAAGAATGCGAAACAACATAATCACAAATCACACTGTACATACACATTGAGATTCATTCGTTGAATTTTTGCATCATCAACACGCATTCATCGAGTAATAACAAATACATACACATCCACACGCATTCATCGAGCAATAACAAATACATCTCAAGTATACACATTCATCGAACAATACGAAGACAAAGTATATTCACCGAAGGAGGAGGGTCGGCAGTGGAGGAGGTGGCCGGCCGTGGAGGAGGTGGCCGGCGGCTGAGGATGGGGCCGGCAATGGAGGAGGTGGCCGGCCGTGGAGGAGGTGGCCGGCGGCTGAGGATGGAGCCGGCAATGGAGGAGGTGGCCGGCGCTTGGGAGGAGAGGAGGGAGGAGGCCGGCGTTCGGGGAGGAGGGAGGTGGCCGGCAGAGCTCGGGAGGAGGGAGGGGGCCGGCAATGGAGGAGGTGGCCGGCGCTCGAGAGGAGAGGAGGGAGGAGGTCGGCACTCGGGAGGAGGGAGGTGGCCGGCGGACGAGCTCGGGTGGAGGCGGGCGGCCGGGGGCTCCGGCGGAGGCGCGCGGATGGTGGCTCTGGCGGCGGCTCGGGCGGAGGGTGGCTCAGGTGGTGGCGTGGCAGCCTGGCGGCGGAGGGTAGGTCAAAGGCTCACGACTGGTTCAAAACTCGAACGCGCGATAACTGCCAAAATTTCGCTAAGTCCCAGTTATATAGTGCTGAAGATCCACTGACGGGCGAATAAAAGGGGCCCGTCAGTAAAAGTTCCCTGGCTCTCCACTGACGGGCACGTATTAAGACGCCCGTCAGTGTAAGTCTATCACCACTGACGGGCGTTACTTCACTGCCCGTCAGTGGCTTTGGTTTAGGGTTTCTTCCTCAGGCTCTTTACACTGACGGGCTTGACTCCGTTGCCCGTCAGTGACTTTGGTTTAGGGTTTCTTTCTCCGGCTATTCCAGATGTTTGTTCCAGATGTTCCGGATGGTATTTCGGATGGCTGTTCTGGATGTTCCGGATGTTATTCAAAATAATATGATGCTTTAATTATATATATTTATTTTTCTATTCCTATATTTGTAATACCCAAATTCGGCAATTAGGTGTTTGCTTTGCATTCATGCATACATGTCATCATCCCCACACACACACCTTGCATAAACTTAAATTTATAAAAAGTATATTTTATAGAATATGTACATATCTCATCCTCGGTGGGTAATTTTGCAAACACCAATCAACTTATTTGAAGTATCAAATGTTAACATCAATAAAAGTAGGTAGGTGAGATTAGTGCTCCTTAGCGGGACCAATGCATGACGATTTCTCGTCCAAAAACCCTAAGGTCTTGCTACCGCAATCAAAGAGTGGAAATCCAATCGCCCAGAAAGGACTGAATTGTAAATAGGGGGTTATACAATATTCTGGTGGATGAAAAGTTATAAAAGTTCACAAACAGACACGAATATGGGAACTCTAACCATATGTAAATTTTCAAAATTTCTGGTGGAGTTTAGGGCCTAGTTACAATTCAAACTCATTTTAATCAATATTTGAATTTGAATTCAAAACCTGGTCAAACAGTGTCCAAATAACCTCACATTTTTACACGAGGTCTTTCATGCTATTTTGAAGGTCCTATAAAAATTTCATAACATTTGGAGTTGAATTGGATGCTCAAATCAATTAAGAAAGGTTCTGTTGCTGGAGAAATAAGAAAAACGAAAAGAAAAAGAAAAATCAAAAAGGAAATCGGGCCGAGGCTTTTGGGCCGCGCTCGGCCGGCCCGCTCGCGCCGAAACCCGCCTCCGCCTCCCTTGTGCGCCTTCCCCTCTCACCTGACGCGCGGGGCCCACCTGTCGGGACCCCGCCGCCACGTCTTCTTCGCCGGGTGGCCGGCGTGGGCGGCGCTGCCACCCCGGCCCTCATCCCGACCGCGCCGCCCCTTTTAAAGCCCCATCCCGACAGCCCGTCCGTGCTCTCCCCTCCTCCCCTCCTCTACACCCAAAGCAAACCCTAGCAACCTCGCCACCGGAGCTCCCGCCACCGCGTTCTTCCTCCTCTCCGGTCCGATCTCCGTCGAGAAATTCCTGTCGGCTCCGTGGTCCTCCGGCCTCTAATCCTTCTTCCCGAGCTCCTTTCTTTTTCTCCTCCCTAACACCCCCGCTTCTTCCCCGTTGCAGATCCGTGCTCGAGGAGCTCCGCCGTCGTCACTCCGGCCACCGCCGCCTCTAGCTCCGTCGCCACCTTCTCTCCGGCTTCCCCAGCCTCCCTGCGTCGCCGCATCTGCCTCAGGGTGAGCCACCGCCGCTCCCCGTCGAGTCCCCGAGCTCACCACCGCCCCTAGCGCCTCCGGCCTCCTCTCCGGCGAGAGCGCCGCCACCGGTCCCTTCTCCGGTCGGGTCCAAGGGAGAGAAAAGAGAGGGAGTGAGTGAGAGTGAGGAGGCCACGTGGCCTCTTTTTATTTGGCCACGGGTGCATCTGCGGGTCCCGCATGTCAGTGGGCACGGTTAGGGCTATAAGTTTGGTGTGGCCTATTCTCGGGTGCGTGCAACTTTTTCATTTTCGGCAGGTCAGAGAGGCTTTGGATGGGCTGGGTACGCGTAGTGATTTTTGTTTGTGCAAAAAAAGGAATTAGGGTTAGGGTTGGTCCGGCTCTTCGATAAAACTTGAAAATGCGATAACTTTTACACCGTAGCTCCTTTTTGATAAATTTTATATATTCAGAAACCTCGTGAAATTATCTATGATTTGGTTTAATCACGATGTCCAAAATTCCAACTTAAACCCAAACCTAATTTGAATACGTTCTAGTTCATCTCCTTCTCGCGGTATTTATCAAACGCTCATACCTAGATATTCATAGCTCCGATTTGAATGATTTTAAGTGCGTTAGGCTCATATTGCAGAACCCTTCCCTAATATATGTGTTTATATGACCTAACCATCAATTGTAAACGATAACCTTTATCCCTAATTCGAAGTGAGCCTATTTCATCAAGCATGCATGTAGAGCTATGACCTAATGCTTACTAATGACAATTAAGAAATTCTTTCTGCAACAGATCCTAAACATTGCTAAATCACCTTGTGCTGGACATACATATCTAGCACCATTAATCATGCATACATGCTGAATCTTTTTGTTTCCTTTACCGTTTCCTTTTCCGGTTCTTCGCGTTGTTTATAAAAGAGCCTGAAGAAGGAGACCACCCGGCTTACGACTCCACGCAAGACCCGGAACCTAGTGACCAAGGCAAGCAGAGCTTGTTGCATTTTTACCTTCCGTACTTATGTGTATGCCCTGTTCATGTGTGCTTATGTGTGGATGTTTGCTTTAAATATCATATGCGAGGTTGAGCACACTAGTATATGTAGGATGTATCTTACGTTGAGAACATCTTCTTGCTCTTCAACCAAATTGTTTAAGTGAGTTGGGAGAGCCGAGGGCGTGCACAATGGGTACGGTTGGTGTTAATTGAAGTTTGAAGGCGACCCAGGAGTAAGTAGAGTTTTGTCGTCACACCAACCTTATTTCAGCGTGCCACAATCCCTTATCACCGCGGGAACGTTAGCGGGAACCACCACTGAGGCATAGTTGAGGTAAGTCTCCATGCCCCTTGGAGGCTCACTACCTCCAAGCGGTTATGCACTCACTATACCTGCAGCGGTCGTGTTGCCGGTATCGATCCGAGAGATAAAATCAAAATGTGTATATAATGGATCAATTTGGATTTGAAATATGGGCTGCCCCAATTGATTTGGAACTGGCTAAATGGATGTTGTGGTGATTGGACATTGATATGTATGTAACCTGATTAGTATGTTACCTACCTTATCTTTCCTTCACACTGTTAATGCTATGTTCTTAATTCTGTATCTTGTTACTCTGAGAAGCATCATGTTTATTCCTGCTGTAGTAAATCCATGTGTAGGACATTTAATCAAGCACGAATAAGTCTTGCGAATACTCTTGTACTCACCTAGGTTATCCCTAGAGCTTGCAGGTGAGCCAGTGGTCGAGGACTTTTTTGACGACGCTTGAAATTGTGGTTTCCTCGGTAGTGTTCGACTTATGGGGTTCTTGTGGGAATGTTTTGGACAGCGGTTGATGCGCCGCTATGGGTCTTGTTTATTCCATCCGCTGCTACTCGTTTCACTTTATGGATTCGACTAAAACTTTCGGTTATAGCCGAGTGATGTAATCTTTTGTTCCCAAGGTGGACAGCTAGTATTATTATCTTATTGTAGTAGTTCGTGTGATGATATGCTTGCTGTCCAACATATGCCCCCACCTCCCGTCTGTCATGCGTGTATGCTGAAATGGGGAGTGTGGTTGGGTACATATGGAGGAACTTGTTATTTTATTCCAGATCAAGTGAAGTGCAAAGTGAATGTACGGTCCATTGCCAAAGTGAGTCATACGCATTGTGGCGTATGTTTTTGGAATCGTGATCCCTCAATCAGGCCGTGGTGAGTCATACGCATTGTGTTGTATGCATGTCGCACGGGGCGGGGGTGGGCCAGAGTCCGTCGCAGGTAGCGGCTATGGTCACCGTCTTCAATTGTTGTGAATTCCTTGATTTGGATTAAAGTACCGGGTCCCTCACAATATTTTACGAATATGAATCAAAGTGATTTAGTAAAAATGATATTATTACACATTTTCATGGTTCATTTTCCATTTAGATTTAGTACAAAACCAAACATGCCTACTTCACCAAGTCTGAAACATAACCACATTTAATTTAATTCATCAAAATAATATTATTACACATTGAGATTCGTTCTGAATTGATCGGAAAGCTAGATTTCATCGTCTTCGATGTGCTTCTCAATAGTACTTCTGATCTTCTTGCAGGTATACGTCAGTCCTTCGGCGTGACTGCGTCTTATGTACGGGCACGCATCCTGGGTACCTTTGCGCCTCTTACTCGTTCGATCATCCACATCTTCTTCTTCTGTGTCTAGATCATCGAATTGGTCGTAGTCCTCTTCGTCAACTACACCATCGACTCCGACAATACTCCTTTTCCCTTTTCTCACGACAACGCGCTTCTTATTCTTTGGGTCGGTTATGTAGAAGACTTGTGCGAGTTGTTTGGCTAATACCCATGGCTCATCTTTGGGACTGATTGATTTGACTTGTCGTGACTCCATGGGGATCGGTGGAGGTATCACCATGACACTGGTGTTTGTATCTTCGATTCTGACGTCTTTAGCCCATCTGACATGAAACATGGGGATCTTGGTCACGGTGTAGTCAAATTCCCAGATCTCTTTGATCACGCCGTAGTACCTACACTTCTTGCCCTGATGACCAGTTCTAGACTCCTGCGTTACACAGCAATTCTGGTACGTACTGCGCCGGTCTTGAGCCTCGGTGTAGAATGTGTATCCGTTGATATCATACGATTGCCATGTCACGACTTTGCTATCGGGTTCTTGTGACAACATTCGGATGATTTCTTCTTCTCCATTTGACGGCTCCCTTTCATACCAGTAGTCCTTTAGCCACCCGGAGAACTTTGCGTTATGCTTTTTCGTGAGCGCAACTGTGCCCTTTTTCGGATTCGCTTCGCGCAACTGTTTCATGTGGATTTGAATATAAGGCCGTACCATAGCCATGTGTTGCAACACCACGAAATGTGCTCTGTTGTAGTCATCTGATCTTTGCGATCGATACACGTGTAAACTTTTATGCCCGATCGCACCTTTACCGTCGAGCCTGCCGGTGTGCCACGAAACTGGAACACCTATAGGTTTTTGATCACGCATGTAATCCATGCAGAACTCAGCTCTCTTCGGTAGCATAGCCTTGGATGATGCTACCTTCCGGATGGGCTCTGTTACGAATGTAGTGCTTGATAACCCCGTTGTACCTTTCAAACAGGTACATGTTGTGCAAAAACACAGGACCGAGGTCCAGTATCTCCGGGATGATATAGATCATGAGATGTACCATGACATCGAAGAATGCTGGAAGGAAATACATCTCAAGTTCGTATAGTATGACAGTGATCTCGGCCTTCAGTTTCAGGCAGCGTTGCATAGTGATTGACTTCAGACAGATAGTGTTGAAGAAGTTGCAAAGATCCGTGATCGTCTTGCGGACACCTGGCTCCATGATACCTCTAATTGCGACAGGTAGTATCTGTGTTATCATCACGTGGCAGTCATGAGACTTCATGCCAATCAGTCGGTGAGTCTTCATGTCAACAAGTTTTTGGATGTTTGCGGAGTAACCCGAAGAAACTTTGACACCATGGAGGCATTCGCAGAGGCTATGGAGCTCGTCTCTACTCAGAGTGTAGCAGGCAGCAGGACAACTGGTCTTGACTCTAATACCATTCTTCCCCGTCTTGGTCATTTTTCTGGTTGCCCACAGCTCTGGTCTTATATTCATGTGTTGCATGTTTGCTCGTGCCTTCGGTCCATCTTTTGTCTTGTCCAGAATGTTGAGCAAGAGACCAAGCAAGCTGTCGCAGACATTTTTCTCGACATCCATTACATCAATCCAGTAAGGCAATTCGCAGAAAACAGATTTCCTTTTCCAGACGCCCTTTACTGGTGGTTGTTTCTTTCCTTTTCCTAGCTCAACTTTGTCCATTTCATTCAAGAGATCATAGATTTCTTGTCTGGTCTTCTCGCGAGGCTTGGGACGGAGTTCTTTTGTTCCATCAAACCTTTCCGTGTCCTCTCTCCATGGGTCATTCATGGTCAGCCACCTTCGGTGTCCCATGAACATGATTTTTCTAGAGCCCTCTAAGAAAACACTCGTCGTTTCTTCCATGCACTAAACACAAGCTTCGTATCCTTTGGTGCACTGACACGCGTTGTTCCCGTACACGGGATAATCTTGCACCATTGTGAACAACAGGCCTTTCAGAGTGAAGAACTCTTCTATGTCAGCGTCCCAGACCTGAGCCCCTTCTTCCCACAGCGTAGCTAGTTCGTCCTTCAGTAGCTGTAGATACACGTTAAGATCCATTCTAGGTTGTTTTGGCCCTTGAATGAGAATAGACAGGTGCATGTACTTCCGCTTCATGCACAACCATGGAGGGAGGTTATAGATCCAAAGCACAACGGGCCATGTGCTGTGTCTGCTACTCATGTTGCCGAATAGATTTATTCCGTCCGTACTCATACCGAACCTGATATTCCTTGGATCACTACCGAAATCTAGGTATTCCCCATCGATTGCCCTCCACTGACAAGCATCAGCTGGGTGTCTCAACACCCCGTCCTTTCTTCGCCCCTCTTCGTGCCAACGCATCAGCTTTGCCTCCTTCTTGTTAGCGAATAAACGCTTCAGACAGGGGAGGACTGGAAGGTACCATACAACCTTTGCAAGGGCACCACTCGTCACTTCTTCCTCGTCATCGTCTTGGTTTCTGCCCCGCTTATATCGAGATGTGTTGCACACCGGACATTTGTGTAGCTCTCTATACTCTTTGTGATAAATAATGCAGTCGTTCCGACAAGCATGGAGTCTCTCCACATCCAATCCAAGGGGACAGACCACCTTCTTGGCTTCCTCGGTGCTCATAGGCAACACGTTTGCCTTTGGAAAAACCGTCGCAAGGTAAGCCAGTGTCTCATCGAAGCTTGCGTCCGGACAGTTATGGGTTGCCTTGATCCTTAGAAGTTCTAACGTGACTGACAGACGCGTGTGCTCAGGATCGCAAGTGGGATACAGTGGTTTTGTCGAGTCTTCCATCAGTTTCCCAAACTTTGCGACCTCTCTTTCATCCTCGGGGTCTTCGACCACCTGGTCCGCCATGTGACAGTCCCTCAACATTTTAGCCAAATTGTTCCCCGCCTCTCCCGTCAAGTCGTCCCTACATTCAGAAATATGGTCTTCATCTTCTTCTGCATCTTCGTGTATGGATTCTTCCTCTAAACATTCAAGAGTAGCTAAAACTTCTATCTCCTCACCGTGACTAGTCCACCGTGTATAACCTTCCATGAAACCTAGAGTCAACAAGTGTAGCTGCAACATGCCTCTCTCCCTGAACATTATCGTGTTCTTGCATCCACAACACGGACAACACATCTTGTTCGCACCCTTTTTCTCCCGATCTTTCTCGGCCGCATCTAGAAAACCATTCAAAGTATCGACGAAACTCCATCGCCGTACATCCAACTTCGATCCATTGATCCCTACAACAACAAACTAATTGATTATATTCCAAATTAACAAAATGAACACAAATTTATTCTTTTCTTCCATGTACTACATCGTACCAAAGAGAGCTCGCTAGCGCCGGCGTCAAGGAGTGGATTCAAAAGTCTTCAGAATAGGGTAAGGAAAGAGAGGAAGGGAGGAGGAAAGAGAGGAGGGGAGGCGAGAGGGTTAAAAGAGATCTAGATCTAGATTGTATATCTAGGAGGAGGAGGGAGTGAGGAGGGGAGGGGGAAAGAGAGGGTGGAGAGGAGGAGGTAGAGGATTGAGAGAGATCTAGCTAGATCTAGGGTTTAAATCCACATGGAGGAGGGAGGGAGGATGAGGAGAGGAGGGGGAAAGAGAGGGTGGAGAGGAGGAGGGAGAGGATTGATTGAGAGAGATCTAGCTAGATCTAGGTTTTAAATCCATATGGAGGAGGGAGGGAGGATGGAGGGAGGAGGGGGAGGATGAGGAGGGCCAGCATGGCTGCCGCACAATATTCATAGCAAAGGCGCCCGCAGCTGGCGGTGTGAGGCGCGCGAGCTCTATCACGGGCCAGCTGCGGGCGCCCCTGCTGTTATTTGGGCAGAGTTATCACTGACGGGCCCCATAGATGGCCCGTCAGTGCTAACTCTGCCCCCGAAGGGAAAACCAGAGCTATCTTCCACTGACGGGCAAGAAATGATCCGTCAGTGAAGGGCCCGTCAGTGATAACTCTGCCCCCGAAGGAAAAACTAGAGCTATCTTCCACTGACGGGCAAGAAATGATCCGTCAGTGAAGACTTAAGATTTACTGAGGGGCACTGAACTAGTGCCCGTCAGTGAAGATCAGCGGCAACTCTGTCCCACGGAGCTATCTTCCACTGACGGGTCGTAAGATCACCCGTCAGTGAAGGCTCAAGCTCTACTGACGGGCCCCGGAATCTCGCCCATCAGTGAAGATTCACTGTCAGTGGAGAAGCCGAGTGCGGGTGCTCGATCCACTTTTACTGACGAGCGCGATAATTGCCCGTCAGTAGATGTTTGGTTATTCGTCCTGTGCGCCGCATTTACTGACGGGTTGTCGATCGCCCGTCAGCATTTCGTATAATCAGTGATGGGCCCCATCATGCCTGTCAGTGATGAGGTTGTTGCGGTGATACGCACAGACGAAATGACTTCTCGACTGTACATATCTCACAGAGTAGCACAACAGAAGCATTGCAGTGGTCCATTTATTACAACTTAATTTACAAACTCAGAGAACAAGATATAAATACATTCCCAAAAGTACGGGGAATTTAAAACCGTTCTAGTTGATTACAGCAAAAGACATATCTACACTCTCAACTCCCACACCCTATACTAGTATTCTACGCTTCAGAGTCTTCACCACAGTGGTCGAAGTGTTTATCGATGCCTTCGCCTTCCTTTGTCACTGTCAGCTCCTTGAAGACTTCATCTTTGGCCTCAATGTCGACTACATCTTGATCTAATATCGGCTCTCCTCCTATCAAAGGAATTAGAATAGAGGGATGAGTACAGAAGGTACTCAACAAGTCCAGGAATAGCAAAGAGGTGTTTGATGCACTATCTACTGAGAACGACAACGTTCTCCAAAAGCAATGCAGTTTCGAAAGGTAAGAGAGTCAAGTTTTAATTTAAGAGACCAATGATCTCATGTCTCACAAGCTGCTAGGATTCTCGATGAATCCCTTTCTTGCCGGGTTCGCAGTTCCAACCGGGAACATGGAGTGACAATGCCACAATTCTATACACTCTGCAGAGGTGCGCAACTGTACCCACAAACGACTACAGTTATGTATCTGAGGTGGCCAAACCTCATCTACACTCCCGAGGTCACATAGCCGTTTCGCCGCCCGCTCGGCCATACTCCGCGTCGTAGTCCATATAGGACTACCGGTCCCCAATTCAATTTGTGGCTAACCCTACGGTTAATACCACATTTTCCAATAAGATGTGGCTAGCCTGGCGACTAATACCACTTGAATAAAATGTGGGTAGCCCTATGGCCAAACCACGTCAACAACTGTGGGTAACCCTATGGCCAAACCACCTTCCCGGTAGCCGATCCCACTACCGAGATCTTGTGTTCCCAGGGGAGTATGAACCTAGGGCAAAGGTACTTTGGCTCAACCCCGCCCATACAGGGTATGTGGTAAGCGCGTTCGCTACGGCCCTTAAGCACATTCGATCATTGGTTGCATTAACCTTATATGAAACTTTCCCATGTGATGAAATCCACCTTCCAATGTGCTACCCGCACCCTTTCCAGGATTTCATCACCCACCATGCCATCGCCCAAGAACCGGCGATCCAACAACAAAACAACAGTTGATTCATCTCTTAGAAAATAGATTTTGTGCAGGTTGTAGACAAGAGGGAAGTTTTAGAAAACGTTCTCAACGGACATGAACAAGAAACTGGACTTGCCTGGTATCGGATTGAAAATGGAGTTCGAAGGGTTTACTTGCGGAACTCCGGCTTCTGGCAAAGAAAATAATAAAGTCCGATAAGGACTAATCCAGAAATTCCAAATATGAATGCAAATGACATGCCATCCTATGCATGAGATGATATGTCTATCAATATATTCTAATAGGATTTAGACATAATTCATTTAAACATTCTTTACGAGATTTAGTATTAATTAGAGAAATAACTAAGTTTCAATTATGTTAAACTTTATGTTGATCTCGATTTGATAAATTAATTCCATTATTTATGTCAATTCACTTCAAGAACTAGGTTAGGTTAAAATTTTCCTTTCTAAGGAATATATACTTAATTTAGTTAGACTAACTTATAACTTTATTCAAGTTTAATTTCCTCTTAAGAAGTGAATGCTTTAACTTAGGAAATTCTCAATTTCAGTTTACTCTCTAATATACATACATGCATACGTCTAATCTCTCTATCATTTTACTTTCATTTTTTTAGCTAACAACAGCAATTTTAGTTTTAAATTTCATGACTTTATTTCATTCATTTCCTTTATTTTTTCTTTATTCATCATTATAATAGATCCAATTGGCCTAAACCCTAAACTACCCTAATTCCCCACTCTCTCATCTCTCTCTTTCTCTCTCTCATCTCTTACCTAATTCTCTAATTCCCCAACTCTCACTTACTGCACCCGACTGGTCTCTTCTCCTCCCCAACACTCCAACGCCGCCGCTATGGCTCTCGGTCGTCCCGGCCAGTGTGGCCTCCTCCTCCGCCCACACGTGCACGTCGCCTTGGTCCGGTGCTCCTCCAGGCTCAGCCTCGCCCGAGCACGCGCCGTTGCCCACGCTCTTCTCGGGTCTCGCCGCCTCCCCCCTCGGGTTGCTCCGCCGGCCCACTTGGGCCCCCGTCACCGGCTGTTTACTCCCACTCGGTGCCGCTCCCCTCTGCCTCTGGTTCAGCGCCGCCGTCCTCGGGTGACTACGCCGCCGCCAGGGGCCTGCCGTACCCCTGGTCGCCCTCGGTCGCCGCCCCCTTGGCGCCGCTCCGCTTGGCGCCACTCCGCCGGACGGTGGCGGAGTTGGCCGCCGCCACAACCGCGGTGGTGGCGCCACTCCCAGGTAAGCTTTCCTTCCCCCAATTCCTCTTCTCTTCCACTCAATCCCCCATTTCTAGGGTTCTACCAAAATTTCCCCAATTCTAGGGTTCTAGTCCATTGGGTCCGGTTTGATACTTGATTTACCTTACTCTGATGCTAGGTCGATTGTTATACCTGGTTTAATGATCTCCGAGTTTTAGTTACTAATATGGTTGACCTGATGCCATAGTTGAACTGAGCACTGGTGTTGATTCCTAATATATTGAGTTGATTACCTAGCAAAATTACCCTTATGCTGAAGTTCCATCCTGCAGCTTCGAATTTGTCAGTTTTAGCATGCAGACTTGACAAGATTGATCTCTAACCTATTTTTATTGTCTATATAACTGTAGGTGTTGATTGTTAGCTATTAAGTTTAATTTTTAGGTAGCTATTGATGATAAGAACAGATATGGCACTTGTCTTTTGCTGATTGTCCTTAGGTACCAATTTGCCATGGTTCTTTTACAGGAATTGGATAAATGACGATATTGTTCGATTTCAATTGGGCTCTCATCTTTTCATGCATGTCTATATACATAGCTAATTCAGAATTAGCTAGCTAAGGGAATGGTTGTTTGCTTAACCTCTGTTAGTTAATGTTGATGTTCATCAAAGCTTGATATGATTTTCTGAACATAAACGGTTACTAACTAAAACTCTAACCAACCATTGCTATGCATGTGTTCATAATTTTAAACCAAACCGTGGTGATATTAGCACTATTTGTGGCTCCTTTATATGCACTTCTTTACTAATGTTAAACTATTTAAGCTGAAAGAACAGATATTCACATGTTCTTAGCTTTCTGATGTTGGTGTTAACCACCTAGAGTGATTATGCATATCTCAGATCTATGTACTGGCATCCACTGATTTCTTGCTATCTCTTGTTCGTGGATTCCTGATAGGTAATTTGTTCGGATGATTCTGCTTATATTGTTAGTTAAAACACTGAATTTGTTTTAGTTAGTAACATGAATATACGGACACTAATTTAATATGTCTCTGCTCTGACATTGTTATGCTCTTATTTTAGACAATTTGTAATATGACATGGGATATATATATATCAATGACTTAGTTGAGGTCCTGGAATTTTAATCCAACAATTCTGCTAATCATACTTGATAACCTCTGCTTTAGTAAAATCAGAACTGGGTTTGACTTATACTACAGTGGATTCTTCTCTAAACCTGATAAGAACATATATTACACTTGGTTCTAGTTGAGCAATTTAGAATAGTAAATTTACTTCAGATTCATTTCACTACCTGGTCCATTGTCCCCAGCTCATGCACTCCCACTTTTTGACATACTTAGAAAGTCTTAGAACAATTGCTATACTTGGCTTTGGTTAAGCATATTAGGAGATTTACATGTTGACCAACTTAATTTTCCAATTGGTATATTACATCTGATTGTTTATTAGTTGGTGAATAGGATTTCAAATGCTATATACTCGTATGATTGAGTATACCTGATCTGCTCTTCACCTCTCTCTATTTCTTTTTCTTCCTTGTATATACATATCAGTTTATTACTGATGAACAGATGCTCATTTGATCCTAGTTATTTCTGTGATGGCTTTTGTTTGGGAATGATTTAGAGAAAGGTATAGATTCGATAGGAACAGATCCCATGCTTAATCTTGGCTAGCTTATGACGATGCTAAGCATCCGAAGCATTTACTAGAATCTGATAAGGGCAGATACACTACACAGTTGCCTATTCGGTTGCCATTAAAACCCTATGATGATTTTAGAATTGAAGCAAGGACTTGAGGAAGGTATAACTTAATAAGAACATATTCTACAGCTACCTTACTAAAATCTGAGGGTCTCTTCATCTATTTCATCAAGCTGTTATTCATGTATGCATGCAGCCATGATGATTTTGGATAGGTTTTTACCTTATCTCTAAGCTGAACAAAGGCAAGTTTAGCTTCTAAGCTTGCTGGTTGCCTCTTATCTTCGACCTGTTGGTGATCTGCTCCTCCCCTTACTCAGCCGATGCTCCTCATGGTCTCCTGAGCTTAACTCCTTTGCTTCGGCTCTTCTTCTTGATCTATGGTTGACTCACTCCTCTTCCTGCTGTTCTTGATCCCCTGTGCAACAGCTATGGCTCCTGGTAAGGGTGGTTTTCTAGCTTATGGAGTTTGGCTTCTATGCCATTCCTCCCTTGGCTGCTATGCCAGAGCTCTAAGGCTAGCTCTTGTTAATAATGGCAATGCCACTGCTGTTGCTGCTGCTGCTGTGCATAGCTTTGTTTGTCCCTATTTCTCCCGAGCTCTACTTGGTAAGTATTCCACCGCCTCCTGCTGCCTGGTTTTGTTTCGTGGCTGCACTAGTATTCCTTTGGATTACTACAAGGCTTTTGCCTGATCTTTTTGCTGCCTTAGTCGGTTGGATAAAATTCAGCTTGGCTGATATTTTGCTAGTTGCCTTGTGAACTAAGAAACTCAGCTGCTAGCTATTCATTCGATGCACTCTGTTGCCTGACTTGCTGGTGGATATTTTGTTAGCACTTGCTATAGTGTGTGAGCAGTGGCTTCTAGTGTAGCCTGGTGATCTTTTTGGTTAAGGAGTTTGACCTTGGTCAAATGCTGTTGGCTGATGGATATATCCTTCAATGGTGGCTGCCTTGATTAGTCTTTTGCTTTACGAAAATAATTTCCTTTAAGAACAAAAATTATGGAGGCAATTTAGCTTTAGGAAAAATAAAATTATTTTCAATACTTCTCTCGCCTCTTTTCTCCATATATAATATAATAGATTGAGTTGTCCGATGAGGGTCTTAATCACGTGGCCTTCGGACATTTTTTGAAAACAAAATTTTTTTTCAAATCTATTTTCAAAACTAAAACTTATCTAGGTCATCGGCACGATTTTGCCCCCGCGGCTAACCCCGCGGATGTCGGCAGAATTGTGCCGATAAGACCAATTCTATTTCAAAATCATTTCTGAACATCTTTATTTTGAGATCCTTGCCTCCTACAGCAACGGCGTGATCCCAACGGTCTCGAGTGCCCATACTCGATGACCTCGGATGATCGCCAACATTCCCGAAGATCTCTCCCCTTCGGTTCTCGGTGCTTTGCCACAGCTCAAGACTTGAAGATTTCGAAGACTTAAAGACTCAAGAATTAGGTTTAGACTTTGTATAGGTAAAACATTGTGTTGTGTAATCTTTATTTATTTTTCTTTATTCATTGATAATAATGTTGTAACATTAACAATTGTACTATTTCTTTAATCAATAAAGTTTCAATTTTTTTATCATACTCATTTCCAATGCGTATAAGTGCTAAATGTCATGAGTAATACGAATGTCATACGAATGCACAACGAATTCCCCCCCCCCTCACTCTCTAACTCTCGACGTAACCCTCGCCGCTCCTCGGTGGATTCGGGTCAACTCAGCAACGCGAGTTGACCTAGCTCCCACCTCACGACGCTTAATTCTAACCTAGAAACTAGGGTTCTCACAGTTGTAGCAGAAGTCTTTTTTGAGGTAGTGACCTCCCTTCTATTCTCCAAATACACATCTCAGCAACATGCCAAGAGGGGGGTGTATCCGGAGAACAACAGGGAGACGCTACCCAAATTCTATCTGGAATCTGGACTTGGCATGGAAACGAACCGAAACTACACATTCTCGGGCTGTCCAAAAAGCGTGGACAATTTGAAAGAATTTATTCATAAATATGCATGTGTTGCATATTTATGAATAAGCTCTTTCAAACGGGGGACGCATATGGTTACGCGACTAGGTAAACGTGTAATAGTTAAAACTAAATATAAGAAACGGTAATTAAGTTATAAAGCATTAATTAAAACAAAATATGAAGCATTAATTGGAACTAAATATATATAAAGCATTAATTGAAACTAAGAATGAAGTATTAGTTGAAACTAAATATGCCACCTCCACGCGATCACAGCCGTGCGCCCCGGCCCACCACCGCTGCCGCAGCCCCCGCCTCCAACAACCCACCATGGCGCTCGATCGAATTGATCGATTTAGGTCGAGGTCGAAAAAGTTAAATGATATGATATTACATCCGCGATGGTAATGACAACATCGCACACGGTCAACAGGGAAAATCGTCACCGATGCAGCTAGCACATCACACATGGGCCCCGGAAAGAACTATCACCGATGAATCGCACACGAGCACTTTCGAGTGACTGTGTTCCTCACATCGCATATGGGCCGGTTTGTCGACACACATCGCACACAGTCATATTAGCATGGGTGACATTTTTTCCCGAACCGTGTGTGATGGGGAGTTTTAAATGACATATTCTGTAGTAGTGTTGTAAGTTGATTTGTGAGGCGTAAGTTTTTATTCATAGAGATGTAAGTTAATTTTGTTGGACGTTTGTATATCACTAGTACATAACGGCACATAAATGACGGCTCATCCCAAACGGTTAACCATAGCCGTCACGTTTGTCTCACATCCCAAACGGTTCTAATTTTCTAGCTGTTTGGGATAAGTCAGCCAAAAATGAACTGTTTGGGATGATATTACATCCGCGACGGTTAAAAGTTTGAACCGTCTATGATGTAATCCCAAATGGTTCATGAAACTGAGCCGTTTGGGATGACTACCTTATCCGCGACGGTTAAAAAATGTAACCGTCTATGGTGTAATCCCAAACGGTTCATGAAACAGAGCCGTTTGGGATGTCTTACTTATCCACAACGGCTCTATTTTTTGAACATTTTGGGATGATTAGCCCAATAAATATCTCGGCCAACCAGACAGATTTGGAAGCCCGACATAAGTGTTGGCTGTCCGGTTGGCGGACGATTTGCTGGCGATATGGGTGGCGAATTTAAGGCAACCAGACATTCCCATTTTAGTTGTTGCATACTTCTAGAAGACCTATTTGTTGTTGGTTTTTAAAGGTTAGTAATTGCATTTCTATTATTATATATGTTGTATTGTTTGGAACAAGTCAGGTTTTAATTTCTCTCAAAATTGGACCTTTTCTTGTTAGATTTGTACAATTTCTACGAAGTCGTTACATCCAAAATAGGAGATGATGTTTGTTCTCTTATATACTACCACCATTCGGAAATGTATTTAAAACTTTAATCACAAGTATGTGAGAAAATATATAGATTGAGTATGTGAAAATCATTTCATTGTATTTCTCTTGCAAAAGTCTAGTATTACATATTTATTTACTATTTCTGATATCATATTACGATTAAAAATTATAGTCAAAGTTTTGCATTGGATCCTACGAAAAACTACAAGTGGTATATATTCATGGACGGAGGAAGTATATACATTTGTATGCATACATGACTATATTCAAAATTAAGTTATAGAGCAAGTATACTTAATTATATAGAGTGAGAGACTAATTAATTCTTCATATGTGAACGTACGCAGATGAATCGAGGGTGGATGTACAACGAGAGCCGTGTTAGCCAAGCATACATCCAGGGCATCATTGGTTTCTTAAAAGCTGCCGTGGTGGATATGCACAATAAGGGGGAAGAGTGGATTTTTTGTCCATGCGTTGATTACGATAATACTAGGCAGTGGCAAAACCCTAAGCAGATTGAAGCACACTTGATTCGAAGGGGTTTCAAGGAAGGATATACATGTTGGAGCAAGCACGGTGAAGAGGCGATCATACATGAAGATAATAATAACATCGATGAAACTGAATTGAACGATATGCCAAAAACAGTCAATGATGATCAGCTAGATAGTGACGATTGTGCTTCCGATGATGTGATGTCGGATAATGCGGATACTATGCCTGATCTAGATCACATGCTGTGTGATGTAGAGGGGAACCATAATGACGGAGGGTATAAGCAATTCATTGGCATGTTAGAGGACTCTCAGAAACCTTTGTATTCGGGCTGCAAGGCAAAATACACCAGGTTGTCATTCGTACTTGAACTTCTGAAATTGAAGGCAAGTAGTGGATGGTCTGACAAGAGCTTCACGGTGATGTTAGGTCTGTTCGTGGACATGCTATCAGAGGGTAATGAGTTGCCCAAAACAACGTACAAATGCAAGAAGGTTATTTGTCCCTTGGGAATGGAGGTTGAAAGAATACATACTTATCGGAATGACTGTATCATGTACCGCAAAGAGTATGCGGACTTGCTTTCATGTCCGGTCTGCAAAGCACCTCGATACAAGCGGAAGGGTGGTCTGGACAAGGATGAGGAATGCGCTGAGGTGACGAAAGGAATCCCCTGTAAGGTTGCATGGTATCAATCTATAATTCCTCGTTTGAAGAGGTTGTTTGTGAACCCCAAGGAGGCAAAGTTGATGCGTTGGCATGCCGAGGGTCATAAGAGCGATGGAGTGATGAGACACCCCGCAGATGCGTCCCAGTGAAGAAACATCAATAGGAAGTACCCATCCTTCGATGCAGACCTGAGGAATGTAAGGTTTGGAATGAGTACCGATGGAATGAATCCCTTCGGCAGTATGAGCAGTAGACACAGCACTTGGCCCATTCTTCTGTGCATGTAGAACCTTCCTCCTTGGTTGTGTATGAAGTGGAAGTACATCATGATGGTAATACTTATCCAAGGGCCAAAGCAACCTAGAAACGACATCGACGTTTACTTCAGACTACTGATGGAAGAACTACAAACTCTCTGGAAGGACGAGGGGGTAAAGGTATGGGATGCGTACAAAAAAGAGTACTTTGATCTACATGGGCTGTTGTTCCTTACCATCCATGATTATCCTGCATACGGTAACTGCTCAGGGCAGACTACAAAGGGAGCCAAAGCCTGTGTGACATGCTTGGAAGATACCGCGAGCGTGTGGCTGAAGCACTCATGTAAAACCATATACATGCGTCACCAAAGATTCTTAAGAAGAAATCACCCATACCATAGCATGAAGAATCAATTCGACGGGAAGACAGAACACGGTGCGAAACCAAGGCCTTTTACTGGGACAGAGGTCCATGATATGGTGAAGGACATCGAAGTTGTGCTTGGCAAGGGGCCTAAATCGAAAAAGCGGGCTGGTGAGAAGAGCATCTGGAAGAAGAGATCAATATTTTGGAAGCTACCTTATTGGAAGGATCAAGAAGTGCGTCACTGCATAGATGTCATGCGCGTAGAGAAGAACGTATGGACAGCGTGCTTGGTATGTTACTGAATAGCCGTGACAAAACAAAGGATGGCATTAAGGCACGAATGGACTTGGTCCATATGGGCATCAGACCTGAGTTAGCACCATTAAAGACCGATAAAGGCTGGACGTACCTCCCCCCTACTTGCTACACTTTATCGAAGGACGAGAGAATTGAGCTGTGTGAGTTCTTGGGTACCGTTAAAGTTCCGTCCGATTACTCGGCGAACATAAAGAATCTTGTTTCTATGGCAGACTTGAAGTTAATTGGCATGAAGTCTCATGATTGTCACGTGATGATGACACAGATGCTCCCAGTGGCTATCAGAAATATTTTGCCCATTGATGTCTGAGAAGCACTAATGAGGTTGTATCGTTTATTTAACACAATATCTCGGAAGGTCATATATCCCCATTCACTAGGTGATCTACAAGACGAGGTGGTCAAGACTCTTTGTCAACTTGAGATGTACTTTCCGCCATCGTTCTTCGATATCATGGTCCATCTCATTACTCACCTCGTGCATGAGATACAGATGTGTGGCTCGGTGTTTCTACGAAGCATGTATCCGTTCGAGCGTTTCATGGGAATTCTGAAGCACTATGTTTGGAACCAAAATCGGCCAGAGGGCAGTATCATCGAAGGTTATACTTCAGAGGAGGTTGTCGAGTTCTGCATTAACTACATGGCTGAAGCACAGCCGATTGGTGTGCCTCGGTCTGACCATGAGGGGAGACTTGGCGGAATCGGGACCATAGGAAGGAAAGCAATCACCCCTGACGCGGAAGCACATGCTATAGCCCATTTCACCGTCTTGCAACACATGACCTTAGTGTCCCCTTATATCGTAGAACATGTGGCAAAGCTAAGGGAGGATATACTAGAACAGCTCTTTCTGCATAGAAGCCTGAGATACATCTAGGAACAAAGAATTCTATTACGGGATGATCGAGGAGATTTGGGAGCTTGATTATGTGTTTTTCAAGATTCCTTTGTTCCGGTGTCAATGGGTCAATCTGAAACATGTGAAGGTCGATAAGTACGGCGTCACGTACGTCGACCTCAATCGAGCCGCATACAAAAGCAAACCCTTCGTACTTGCCATCCAAGTTACGCAAGTCTTCTACGTAAAAGACCTCGCACATAAGAAGCAGCACGTAGTTCTTTGTGGGAAAATGAGGATCGTCGGAGTTGAGAATGTGGTTGACGAGGATGAATACAACCAATTCGACGACTTGCCACCTATTGGAGACCGCATAAGGGTCGAGGAAGAACCAACTTGAAAAAACATGCTATGTACGTGAAGATCACTCGGAAGGGCTAGTGTTCAAAGGAAATAAGCTAGTGGAATGAGTGATTAATCAACGAATTCTATATATGTAATCTGTGGAGTTAGGTATATATTTGTGGAAATGAATCAATGCAGTACATATTTGTGGAAATGATTCAATGCAGTATATATTTGTGGAAATGAATGTGCTGGATATTATGATGAAATGTTATGGTATGTACGAATTCTTGTGAAATTCTGATGCATATGCAGGCTGCTGGCCTAAATGAAATTCACATCCCAAACGGTTAATACAGAAAAACAGTTTGGGACGAGTACACATCCCACATGGTTAAGACATCAAAACCATTTACGATGTACCACATCCCAAGCGGTTATGTCACCAAAACCGTTTGGGATGTGGGACATATCCCAAACGGCTAATAGTTTGTAACCGTTTGGGATGTGCATCCCTTAAAATTCCGCAGCACGCGGCCCTCTGTCATATTCTCAGTGATCTTATTCCTGTCCCGAGCCCTAGCCCCACGGCCGCCTTCTGAGCCTGACACACCCCGCCATCGCCTCCCGAGCCCGACGCACCCTGCCGCCGCCTCCCGAGCCCGAGCCCTAATCGGCAGCATTGCCCTCGCTGCAACCCCAACCGCCGCCGCATCCGGAGCCCAACGCACCCCGCTGCCACCTCCCGCCCCCAACGTCGATGTCTTCATCATCTGCCCCGGGCTCAAGCCACCGGACCCCTTGGAGCTCCTTCCCATCGCCTGCCCCGAGGACCGAGCGCCCTCACCGTCGTCGATCGCCTGCCCCGAGGACCGAGTGCCGTCGTCATCGTCTCCCTTGCCGACGACCGCCTCCCCCGCCCTGAGCGCGCACGTCAACGCCCTCCTCGCTGGTCGGTCACCCTCCACGCCATTGCGCACTGTCCCGGTAAGCTGGTCAATGTGGACTCATGAACAGCTGTACTACTATAGAAAGGAAAAATAATCTGTCGATGCTACTTGTATGCTTTCTGTATTATCAAAAAAAAATATGCCTTTTACTGAAAGAAGTTAATCAAATTTATGATATATAGATTTGTTGGTATGGCATGTTTCTGGTCTATGAAATGTTATTAGTATGTGGTTTATGTGACTTAAATTAAATATCATTAGATTCGTATTCAAAAATACTTGCTTATGATAGTAACTTTGTATCACATAAATCACATATTATTAGTGTAATTCTTGGTCAAAGTCTTGTCTTAACCAAATAAAATATGCTTTACATTCTAAGACAGGTGGAGTAATGGAGATGATTATTTTGCAAAAAAGGTGATGTTGATGTTAGTTTGATGCCTATGTGTTCTCTTAATCAGAATTCAAGTTATCCTTCAAATATAGCTAACACATATTGAATGCTCTCCGCGGATGAATATGTGCGTATGGATATCTTGGTACAGTGCTCTTTTAACATAACCTGATTGAACAGATGTCATCTGATAATGCCTCTCCGAGGAGGTCTGATGAACAGACATTGGCTAGAGGTTCTGTTGGACGGACGTCGCCAAGAGGACCGTCTGACTCCTCAGCAAAATCAGTGCGCCATCCTAGAAAACCCTCAATGAAGCTGAAGGGACGCTTTGAAGTGCAGGCCATCCACGAGGAATCTGGGGCTCCTATAGAACCAGAAAAAAACTATGAAAAAATTTAGGACCATATGCGGGGTGGTCGCGAGGGGTCGGGTCAGCATCCTCTTAAGTGACTGGAAGCAAGTAACGAAGGACGAACACAGATTATTAGTGGATGAGATAATGGAATCTTTCATGGTGCCTGAAAGATGGGTCAAGGATGTGCGACTAGCCGCGGAGCTGAAGGCTTGCGGTTCGTGGAAGATTTGGAAACATGTGTTGCTAAAGAAATATGTCCAGGAACAAAAGGAGCCCTTTGGCCCTTACCCAATGATTACACCTGAAGACTGGGATAAATTTGTGGAGATGAAGACGACATCTGAATTTCATCGCAAAAGTGAGGAACATAAGGCTTTAGTGGCAAAGAACAAACATCCGCACAGAATGGGCATGAAAGGATACTACGGCAAAAAGAGACAATGGGAGAAGGAGGATGAAGAAGCACGCCTTTAGGGCACCGACCCACCATTTGCTGATGTCGAGATGAAGCGCGCTCGATACTGGTGTAGAGGGAGGTCTACTACCAGCTCTTCGGGTCAAACAACCTTCCAAAACCCTGCCGACCACGAAGTTTACCAACACCTGGTACGATCGATAACCTATCATAAACATGGTCATCCGAGTTATTAGTATGTAAGTTAATAACACAATGATTACTTATGTACCATCTGTTGCCCTCTGCAGAAGGAGCTGAGTGTTCAAACTTCCCAAGGAACTTTCTAGTCCGTTAGGGCTGACCATATTCTCACAGCCAGTTTGGGAACGAAGGAGCACCTGGGGCGTACTCGTGGTCAAGGGTTCCACTCGATGAACAGTCGAGACAAGAATGGAAAAGAGCCAAAGCGGATCGCAAAAGTGAGAGGATGAAATCCGGGCTCCGTCAAATACTTATGCCCTAGTTTGAACAGATGATTGAGGCTAGGTTGACAAAAGAGAGAGATGCCATGGAGGAAAGATTCATATCACAACAAGATGAAGTAGCTGCGCATCAGCTGGACCTGAATGTCTTGATGATACCAACGCAACATATGCAGTCGATGGCGTCAGCGAGCCGAAGAAGTGCAAGCTCCAAGTGATTGTAGCCCAATTGGGTTTTCCCTTGGAGGCTGCTTCCAGGTTGGTGTATTCGCCCGCTCAAGGGGGTACAATACACGGTGTGGCGATAGTGACAGGTTTTGCTAGGTGCACCGTCGACAGTGTTGACCCCAAATTCCTACGAGTCCTGCTATTCCATGCAAGTGCAGACGATGACATGCAGACTTTGGGAGACGCAGTTGGGTCATTCATCTAGTAGCCCAAGAAGGACATAGTCTTGGAGGACGTAGTACCGGCGTCACCGAGGCTACATGTCGAGCCACCTGCCGACATCCAAGATCAGCTGCAGCTGTCAGTACCCCTAGCGAGGCCTGATGAACACTATAATATGCTTGTCAAGCCACTGCCAACATCCAAGATCAGCTGCAGATATCAGCACTGCCACCGAGGCCCGATGAACCCACTTTTGTGCATGTAGAGCCACATGCCAATATCAAAGAGCTGCTGTAACTATCGGCACCACCGGTGCTACCTTCCAAGTTTGCTCGCGAGTTTGATCTACCGGCACCACCCCCCTCCCGGTGAGGGTTACAGCCAAAAGACTGGCGCAAAGGCCTCGACGAAGGGCAAAGGAAAGGGCAAAGCAAAATCGCTTACCAAGGATCCGAACATGCTAGCCAATGAGGAGTTCAACAAAATGTACCCTCCCCTGGACGTAGCCCCAAATACGTGTGTGGCCAATCGTTGCTGGGACAACAAGAACTCACGCGTGCAGGTTTGATTTGCCAGAAATTCCATGCGTACTACATGGACGTCTCCAACAGGGAGGGCGCAGCAAGACAAGCGAGTATACCTGTGTATTTCAAGCCAGGGCACTTCCTCCACCAAGCGGGTGATTACACGGTAGGCTTCGAGGACTTGTTCCTCCTCTTCAACCTTCAAGAAATCGATGCCTCCCTTATGAGATGCTTTACATTGTAAGTATTTCATGATCATTGTGTCCATTCAAGCACTTTGCTGCTAAATGCATACATATTAACTCTTACTTTCAATACTTAGGCACGTGATCGATGAATGCAAAGTAAGGAAAGAACCGGTGGGTTTCATCGACCCACAGTTGGTCTCTGCACAAAGCATCACTAGTAACCCTGAGCTCGCCCACAATTACCTGGTACACACGTTGACGACTCATCATGACAAACACTTTGTAATGCTTCCATACAATGAGTTGTAAGTTATACACTATACTTCACATATTTATACTTTATACAACATGGGCTGCATGAGCTGTGACCGTGGAGAAAAACTTTGGCAGCTTTCATTGGATCTTGATTGTCTTCATGCCGAAAGATAAAAGGGTAGCATACCTTGATCCCTATAAACCTCATGACTACTCGTTAATGCGCAGATTCATCAACAGGTGGTAGACCACATTTCGTTTCGTCCGTAATTACTTCTATTCTTTTCTTCCTTCTGCTATTTGCTTAAATTTTGTAATCACTTAGGGCACTCGACGCCGTTGCTCGTGGAAGGAGATCAACGCTAGGAGATGCCCAGACTCGGCGCCACGATTTTGAAATTAAGGTATTCCCTGATTAAGTATATAATTATCCGATATCATCGAAGTTCCCAAAAAATTCTTTGCAGGTTGCCCAGCAACCCGTAGGAACCAACCTTTGTGCCTATTATGTTTGCCACTACATGTTGAAACTCATCGCTGGTTCGAAGAAGATCAAAGACGTAAAGGGGATAATGCAGGTTAATTTCTCTTAAGTTATTAGTATTTCTTGCCATTTTAGCTGTAGCCACAACATTTAACTTAGTAGTTGCAGCTTTTTTCTTCAATGGGATCAAAGTCGATGAATGAGCCCAACCTCGCAGAGATTCAAGGGCAATTCGTCTACTTCTTTGAAGTGAAAGTCTTATCTCCAAAAGGACCGTTCCATAGTCCTTAGCTGATGTTAATTCATACTAGTTTTGTAATGGATTTTTTAATGCATTTTGGTACTTGTAATGGATTTCGCAATTGATTCAAGTGTGGATGCATTTTTGTAATGGATAAATGTTTGGATGGATGGTTATGTGAATAAAATGTGCGGTTCTGCTATATGCTGGATATTCTGATGAAATGTTATCATATAATATGAATTCTGCTCAAATTCTGATGCATATGCAGATTGCTGGCCAAAAAACAAATTATTTCTTCCTGCTGTAAATTCACATCCGAAATGGTTATTCCGTATTAACCGTTTCAGATATGGTCGTCATCCCAAACCGTTTCTATGTACTAACCATTTCGGATGTTGTATATTAAACGTTTGGGATGTGGATAACATCCTACACGCTTCTGCTTTATTAACCGTTTGGGATGTCGAGGACATCCTACACGGTTCTTCAGTATTAACCGTTCGGGATGAGTATGACATTCCACACGCTTCTGATTTATTAACCGTTTGGGATGTCGTGGACATCCCGCACGGTTCTTCAGTATTAACCGTTTGGGATGTGTCTCTCTTCCCAAACGGCCACGTAACCGTTTGTGATATGACCCTCTCATCCGCAACAGATAATTGGTGACGGTTTATAAAACCGTTTGGGATGCAACATTTTAAACCGTTTGAGATGGTTATTTCTGTACTAGTGCATACAGACTTGTAAATTGGATTCTCTTTAATTTATTTTCATCCTAATCACCGTCACAGCCGCTTGCCGCTCCCAGCAGCATTATCAGCGATGAGCGGGGCTGCAGACAGGAATGAAGGGGACAGGAAGGCGGTAAACGCCGAATGGCACTAGGGGTTACACGGATAGGAAAACGAGTTGGTTGTCAAGATCTCTGGCGCACATTCGTAAATTAGCGACCCTCTTAATAATAACAACTATTAACTATGTAACACATGGGCCCCTGCGGTGGTCGCCTGCTCCCCGCAGAGCCGTCACTTCTGTACATCTTCACCTCGTTTAGACATTCCTTTCGATGTCTTTTTTTTGGGGATTATGTCTGATCTTTCCGCAAACTACGTGTGTGACGTATGTTATACAAGGTGGTTACTGCATCCTATACTACATTTTTATTGTATTTCTAGTGCTGCCTGTTTTACGATTGACTTATACGACCTGCACCGTTGGATGTTGTTTAGCTGTATGTTTTTGTAGTGGTCAACTGCACATATTTTTGGTCGTTTGCTACTTAGCAGCAGAGAGGGAGTATCGGTGGAAGATGACGTGTCAACTGAGATTTTTCTTCTACTTTTCTACTGTTGTTTTGGTTAACAATACTACATGTTTTTGTAGCGATGCGATGGGATTGCAAGTCATCGATTACATATTCGTCCACTATAAATATGTCTACTAAATTTTGTTTTACTATTACACTGCAGTTTCCATACATGGTCCATTGCTGGTTCTGTGTACCGCTGCATATCGCCTTTGCGGAATGCATGCTCTGCCGCATGCCCAACTCATTGTCTATTTAAAGTTAGCGTGACAGGGTGGAGCCCGTGCTTCAGCGTTGCTGGTAGCAAATACATCCTCCACCATATCTATACCAATCTATAGTATGTGAGTTGATAGTGGTGGTTCATCCACACCTCTTCTCCTCTCTTTTTAGTCTTATTTAAAAATCTCTAACAATAAAAGTAGAAAAAAGTAACAAACTAACTAATTGATCTCTAACAAACTCCTAACAAACCATATCTTATCCAATAAATATTATCTTTTAACTAAACTACAACATTGTTAAATCTCTTTTCCGCAACCGCATTATCCACGCCCAACGGGGTCGTCCCTATATAAAATGCATTGTCATCCTCCTTGCGCTCCCTTTTCACGCCGCCACCCCCCACCTTAGCTCCCTCGTAATGCTCAAGCACCGTCGCTGTGAGCTCCGGAAAAAAAATAAAGTCCACACCAACCCGTGTGCTCTCTCTCCTCTTATCTCAGCCCCCTCCAAGCCGCTGCCACCTCTTCCCGCGCCGCCACCACCGTGGATTGTCGCCGGTCACCGCCGCCTCCCCTCCTAGCTGCGCTACCCTAGCTGCCCATCAAGGGGATAAAGAGAAGCTTGATTGGGGGAATGAGAAGAGAGGGAAAAGGAAGGAGGGGAATGAGGAAGGAGAAGGAAGAAGAGAAGAGGGAGGAAGAAGAAGAATTTCAAAAGTTTGGTCAAATTCTAGGTTCATGCTATAAAGATAGTCTCTATTTAGTCCCTATATGAGAATTGATGGATGGCATTGCAAGAAATCATGACAGGTATTTAATATAGGGTTTGGAAATTCAAAATGATTAGATAAATTTGAAAACTACGACCAGACTGTGCCAAATTTCAAATTGACACAATTGAGAAAGTTATAGACTTCTACATAAGCTTTTCAACGGCCTTTTGAAGGATAGTATCATAGTAATTTTAAACAAGATATATTATTACATAACTTGAGAAACAAAATGACCATTATAGTTTATTTTATGATACTATCCTTCTTTCTAAAATCTATATTCGTTGCAACGCACGTGCATTCTGCTAGTACCCCTTAAATTGTACTAATTTATGTTGACGCACAGAAAATGTCCTGGCATGACCGTCTAAGATCCGGCGTAGCCACCCAAAGCTGGATTTTTTTAATATTATTTTTTATACATAAATTTTAGAAATATTATCACAACCAAAAAAATTACAAAACTTACCTCAGTTGCCACCACCCATGGCAATTAGGGGGCAATCGCCACCATCCATGGCGATAGGGCCCAATCGCCAGCAGCAAGGACGATTCATTATGGAATTGCTACACCACATGACAATTTGTCAGTAATCGCCTCCACCCGTGGCGATTGGAACCTAATCACCATTGCTGGTGGCAATTGGTCCTAATCGCCACCACCAGTGGCGATTGCCCCCTCTACACCCCCTTTTGCTATTTAAGCGGGTGAGCAAACGCTCCCACCAGGTAGCAAATCTTCCCTGAGTTCTTCCAAAAAATTGTTGGTTGCTCGGAGTAGATTGTTTTGATTTGGGAGGAGAAGAAGTAGTTCATGGATGGATAGCGACGATAGAGGTAAGTCTCGTAATATTTTTTCCTCATATGCATAGAAATATTGAGATTTATAATTTTTGTTTTATCCAATAATAATTTTTCGTGTAAATTACTAGATGCCAGTGATGTTGTTTGGAACCTGAGAATGGACTATGAACTTCTTACTGGTGCCGAAATGAGGAGGTGGAGTTGTAAAATTATGCGTTCGCAGATCTTTGAGGAAGTTCATATGCGTGCTCTTGTAGAGGTGTTAGCGAGAAGGGGTTTCTCTAGAATTATGTACAAGCTAGTAGGTGTGGAAGCATTTGAGAGAGTTCTACAAGATGTGGGAGAGGGTGAACGAGCTTAGAAAACTACCCAAAGTGAAGTACACGAAAGACGAGTTTTGTGAAGGAACGATAAGTATCCCGCAATCTCAGTATAATAAGCACATAAGGGTTAGTACAATTCATTTGTTCCTAGTTCGTAAATATTTCATGCACGATTTTCGTTTGATACATCACATTCTTGGTGTGTAGGCACATCCGAAGGATGTAGGGTTGCTGAACTGCGAGATCCGAAACTTCGAGCATGTGGACCGATTCTGGAGAGACCCATTTGCTAATAAAAGACACTTAATGAAGACAATATTTAAAGAAGATGAACACAAAGTTGCTGGACTCCCCTTTGGCAAAACGTGGGTGCACATCTAAAAAATATGTTCGATCATCAAAGGATAAAGTCGCATGCAGTTCATCGAAAAAGGCGTGTACCGAGTGCTCATCGAGTGATAAGGACTTCTCAAAGCTATTTTACTTTAAAGCCCCCGCTCCAGGGCTCTTCGCAAGCGATTGCGAAGATGATTTCATGTAGTTGTATTAGAAGTGGTAGCAAATAATTGCTTGTTCTACCTAGGATATGTGTAGCCAACTATTAATGTGGCAGTGTAACGTGGCTCTATAACCTATGCTTATGTAATCGAATTTAGATGTTAATTTGTTAGTCTAACATGGTTCGTCAATCACTATGTAGTAATATGTAGCAGTGAATACAAGTGTACTATTTCATATATTATGAAATGCTGGTACAATATAATGTAGTGAAAGAAAGGATAAAATGAAAGTCGTCGACGCCTAGCCTCATCATCCCCTCTTGTTGATCAGCGACGGTGAATACCTCGGCCTAGGCTGTCCCGCTCCCACTCTAGGAGCCCTGTCCACTCGTAGTGTTGGGTCTTCCTCCTTGTGGTCCTGTGTATCCTGCGTGGGTAACGGTGGCTGAGTTTGCTGTGTCATGCTGGACTGCCCAGGTGGAATCAACTCATTCGCCTCGTTGTGAAAGCTGAAGCCATTAGTGTCGGGGCTGTCGAGGAGGTAGTCAAGTGGACTAGCTGGTACTTGAGGTGGCACATGATCTGTATATAACCAGAATTAGTCAGCACAACAATGTAAGGAAAAATGGCTTGTACGAGATGAGAATTATTTTACTTTGTTGACTCATGAAGAGTAGGGACGCACTCTGCTGTCACGCAGAACCACTGCCTCTGTAGGCCCCAGCGGCTGAGAGGTACGAGGTTGACGGGTCTATGAAGGACGTGGTGGTCTCGCTCCCTGGCTTGCGCTAGTCTCAGCGATGATGTCATCCCTGCGCTTGCACTTGAATATGTCCATGGTCTTCCTAGTGTATTCCGCGACCCTGGACAAGCCTGAGTGGTCCTCGGTGCCGGTTGGGAGACGCTGAAGAATAGAGGTGACCTTCGTGTTCGCCGCTGTCGCCCATCATCCCTGAAGAGTGAGAATCATAGGTTGTCACATAAGTAACAAACAAGTAAACACAGAGAAGCGAAACACAAATTTTACTAACCGCCAAATCCAAAGTTTCAGTTGCGAGGATCAGGTACATGTCTGTCATCTATGCCGCCGCGTCGTCAGGAGCCTCGCTTCTACGAATAAGGTGGATGCGCGTACGTGGCAAATACCACTGCAAGTAGGCCTCAAACTCCGCATATCAAAACAGCCGCTCCTCACGCTGGACGTTGTTTAGAGCAGTGTCCCACTGAGCAATGAAAGGGGCCATCCGTGATGCCCACTGTGTCTCCCTAGTACTCCCTCCCTTGCGACTCCACCTATTTATGTAATGAATTTGTTTCTCATAAAAGCAATAGACATTCTAAATCTATAGAAGTTCAAAAACTTGACTTACATGTGTGCGTTTGGCTCAACTGGTGGTACACGTGTGTGGCAAGTGGTCCTCGACGAAGATGTTGAAGACAATCCTCGAAGTGGTCCTCCAACAGCTCTTGTCCCAGCGGCACAGTGAAAACATGCCCCGGTGTGGTGCACTCCGTGTCAATGCATCATCGGAGTACGGCTCCCATATGACACTCTGCACAGGGAGGTGCTGGAACTGCTACATGAAAGAGAGGTAACAGCCTCGTACCTAATCCTTCACCCACTGAGGCTGCAAGGAGTATGTAAGAAAGTGTTATAGTCAAGAAACTTACGAACTGAGGTACAAATATTTTAGGCAAATACGAGCTGAGGAAGAGAGAAAGTAACTCACTGTTCTTCTAGTCCACATGTACCCAAAAGTAGGTCCGTCCTACGACAACTGCGGCCCAGCTCCACGATAGAACTCTAGGTCGTCAACCCATCGCCGTCCGATCGGGAAGTGCTCGAACGACCACAGCTGAAGAAGAAGCGGACACCCTGTGAGATTGGCATTGGCGTCCTTCCTCTTGCATGTGGAGCATAGCACTCGGTACATGTACGCAAGCACTGCAGATCCCCAACTCGTCAGAGGTAGCTAATCTTCTGACTCAGCATCTACGATCTGCCATGCGAGCTCGATATAGCGAGTGTCCATGATGTCTCCGTACGCACTCGTGAACATCACGTACCCAAGCAGCCAAAGCACATACGCCTCAAGTCTTCAGTTCAGCTGGTACACGTCAAGATTTCCCTGAAATCTCTGCTCTAGGCTGTCCAGCTGAACGAATATGTCAAACAACAAAAATAGGTTGACTCGAACATCATTAAATGACATACGTACCTCAAACTGATGAAGCCACATCAACCTGGGACCGTGCTTCTGGGCCGTCCTTGCCTCCTCAACCAGAGGTGGACCCGGCGGTAGAGCTGGGGCAAACCTCTCCGCAAGTGACTCACGCCAACAGGCATGAGTCTGGAGTGCACCTACCGCGGCTCCCGCCATAGGTAGGCCAAGTAGGCAGGCCGTGTCCTGAAGCGTGACCGTCATCTCCCCCCAAGCAAAGTGGGAGGTGTGGGTCTCCGGCCTCAACCTGTCTACAATTGCGGTGCGCAACGAGGCATCGAAAGGAAACCCACTCGAACGACCCACTCCAGTAGCCAGCTGCCTAGGCTGGTGCTCTCGGTCCTGTCGATCATCTACGAGCTCGAAGCCAGCCATACCTATTCATGTGATTCAAAAAAACATGGAAGTATATGAAGTGCACGAGGTAAAGATAACATGAATACATGAAATACATGAAGTCAAGAGTCCACGAAGTATTCGAAGCACATGAAGTACATATAACATGGATAGATGGAATACATAAAGTACGTGAAGCAAATACGACACGACGTATAGAGCCACTAGCAAATTACATAATACAAAGAGTGCCGACATAGGCTACTGATGGCCTGACCCAGAGGCAGCACTAGACGCCTCCTCCCTTCTTTTTTGGTCTTCTTTCATCTTCGGACATGTCTTCACCCGGTGGCCAAAAAAAGGCTTGCTAAAATATGCCTGCAAGGTTACACTTGTGACCTCCAGATCAAGACCAAAGGCTCGTGTGAACCATTCTTTAATGGCATTGATAGGGTATTTATCTACATATTGCATACTTAATGTCGTTTGTTAGGAGCTACTAAGATCGATAGAACCAGATTCATCTGTACGGATGGTACCAATACCATAGTAAACTATAAATTCAACTAGTTCTAACATTCCTGTCATCCAAAACATCATCTTTTAGACTATGTAGTCTAACATCCTCCCATGCATAAACTAATATTGTGCTTCGATTTTAAATATAGTGCATCTAAAATTCTATATATTGCTATCTGTACACAAATATGATAAATAATTATTGAATAAAATAAAAGATTAAATATTATATCTTTAAATCTATGTCGATTTGCACGAAATAACATTTTAATCTCATCTATCTAATGTATCATTTGTTCAGAACTGATTATATAGCTACTCTATTTGAAAACCTATGAATTTTGCCATACATTTCTATTTTAAATACTATTCTACTTCTACACATTACCAGATCTAAATAGAACTACTAAATTTATCCTAAATTTACAACTTATTTTATATCTACTAATAAACCTACCATTAGATCTACTTCTAAAACTAAAATAGCTATAATAAACAAAGAAACATTTAAAAAAATACCTGCAGATCACTGCAGAAACACCTCTCTACCTCCTTTTTTTTCCTCCTCCTCTCTCTTTCTCTTCCTCCTCTTTTCTTCCTCCTCCTCTCTCTCTCTTCCTCTCTACCCGAAACTCTCCTCCTCTCTTCTCTTCACCCCTCCAAAACCCTCCTCTCTTCTCTCCTCAACCAGCACGGGCCACCGCACGGTTTGCCAGAGGGCTATCGCCATGGCTCGTGGCGATTACACCATGTGTCCTGGCAGTTACCGAGTTGGCAGGGGGGGGGGTTCAGCCCGGATTAACTACCTATCGTCATGGCTAGTGGCGATTATGGGTTATTGCCACGGCGGGTGTGAAAGAGCATCTAGGTCCCTAAGTGGTTTTGATGGTTAATGGCAACCCAAACTGGAATCTAATATTTACAATGAGTGTAAGCAGGATGAGTAGGTTCCAGGAAGAGGATTCATCCAGGAAAGGATGACCACCCAAAAGCACAAAGGTAGTTTCTAGGACAAGGAGATAGGCAGCTGTGCCACAGCTGTGAAGAAGCCGGTGCTGTGCAAGGAGTTGCAAGCAAGGTGATGGTGGCTTGATGCGTCAAGGGCCGTGACTACAGTTGGTGGAAGCTGAAGTCTAGGTTTGCTAGTTTTTTGAGTCCTTAGGAAACATCTGTACTACTAAGAAGGATGAAGTAACAATGATTATTGTAGGTTCTATTGCTCAAATGCTCAAAGTGTTGGACAGTGGCACTGATGCTTTGAGGTCAGTGGCCCTGTAACAACAGTTTTGCACAAGTGTGAAACTGGGTTGTGCTAGCACACTGCTGTGCTAGCTTCCTAAAACCCTAGAGCCAAAGTTACCTATGTGGCACAGCTGTGTCACAGGTAAACTACCGCTCTATGACTCAGGTACATCTATGTGTCAGGGGAGAGCTTGTAAATACTAAGGAAACTACACTGCAATAGTCTGTCTGCCGAGTCACAAGATTGTTGGAGGTTCTCTCCTAAGTAGGTATCAGAGTTAGTGTGTACGCTAAGGGCATGTAGTGTGCCAAGACTGGTGACACAGGTGTTGGTCTACCTGAGCCGGTTACCATTGTGCGTTGTGATTAGCTGTGTCACCGGTGCCTGTCACCGGTGACCCACTTAATGCTACGTGGCATGAGTGTAACGGTCAGGTGCCTGTGGACTCTATATATAGAGGACTAGGGGAGGTCTCAGACCTGAACCTTTGCTAAATCTCTGCAATCCATTTCGACCGTTGCAAACCCCTTTTCTTCTGAACAGAAGCAAACCTTCCAAAGTCTTGGTTCAAGTGAGAGTTAGAGATTTGAGCAGTGAGCACTAGTTCCTCCAAGAGTTGTTGTTGCAGATTCTTTCTTGGAGTGTCTACTCCTAGACGGGTATAGGAGTTGCTGTGACCACCCAAACTTGTGTGGGCTGGCGTAGTAGTCTGTGAAGGTGATTTGAGGTCTACCTGCTGTAAGACGAAAGGACTTCTACAAGCAAGAGAAAGAGACCTGAAAACTCAGGTACTCGGAGAACAAGCACGATTCAGTGCTGGCGATCTCTTCGGAGTAGCCTCTCCAACGGAGACGTGCCATCTCTGAAAAGAGTGGGAACTTCAGTGAAAAATTCCTTGTCTCTCTGAGTGCTTTACATTCAGCACTTACATGCTCGTCTGATTTGCATGCTTGTGTGAATCATTGTCATATTCATCTAGCTACAATTCTTTCTTATTGCCTGTGTTAACCTAGCTGTGTCATAGTTGTTGTATTGCTTATCTCATATCTGTGCCAGTCATCTGTTACACAGCCATCTATCATTCATCTGTTTAGGGTTTTTTGTTTACCTGTGTTAGCCACTTGTGTGATAGATATGTGTTAATTTGCATATATAATACTGCCTGTGTAGTTGACCTGTCACATAGCTAGCTCAACCCTTCAACCTGTTGAGCCTTAATCTTGATAAAGAGAAGAATTTGTCTAAAATTGGTTAGCCTCCTATTCATCCCCCCTCTAGTCGGCACCTACGATCCTTTCAGGGTGTCAATAGCTTTCAATACCGTCGATGGTTGTGGCGATTGGGCCCTATCGCCACGGGCGGTGGTGATTTTCTCCTAATCGCCACGGGCAGTGACGATTGAGGTCAGTTTTGTAATTTTTTGGTTGTGATAATATTTCTGAAATTTCTGGATTAAAAAATAATATTAAAAAAACCTCCCCAAGCGAAGCCGGAAATTTGTCAGCCATTTACTATATCTTTGATAGTTGTCTATCGTATATACGTGCTATGGAGCGGAGGAGGGAAAAGAAAAATGAGATCAAACAGGCTAGAAAGCGAAGAAAACACATGAAAAATTAAGATGGGCGGGACAAATGCTGTCTCTCACGTTTCAGTTCTCGTTCAAGGTCAGTGACATTATATACACAAATGCAAGTAAACTAGGTTAGAAAAGACAACCTATAATTTTTGTGTAAACTGGATTACATGTACATTATTAAAATTTCACTAGTCTATTTCGCGCACTGTACACCATTCACAGTCTTCTGTAAGAAAAACGAAAATATGTACTAGCAATTCACTTTTACAGGGAAAGGAGAACATATACTGTATATCGATCAGTCTCTTCAGCAGTCATCCACTTATTCTTCTGTGACCAGTCCTGCAAACGAGAAAAGATCAACATTACAAAAATACTGTATGAAAAGAAAAAATGTTCGTTTACCTTCATTAATTATGTGCAGAATGCATAAATTAGCGACATTTTTTTTAGTCTGCAAGAGGTATAGTTTACAAATCTTTTAGCGACCATATATGACAAAAGTATCACAGTAAACAAATCTTGTAACAGAAACCACCCTACACATGTAATACATTTTTTATTGGGGAACACTAAGGATCCGACGTCCAATTATAGCATTGGATCGGACGTCCGTGGAAATATTTCTGTTATGAGAAGGAAATATTTTTCTATTGACGAAAACTGTTGAGATTATGTCGAATATATCTACGAATAGGTTACGTATTGGAATTGAAGTCGTATTAGCAGATAAGGTTAGTAGTATTTAAGTCGAATACATTTGTAACCCAGGCTCCTATAAACGGAGGGGGTGCCGCTACTTGCAACCATAAGTCGAGTCGGACTCGTTTAGAGGTACCGCATAGAGGGTGGTCAGACTGGCCCGCATGGGCGGTCTGACCGACCGGTCCCCGGATGCAGGTTACCAATGGGAAAAGTCCAACAATGAAGGTGAGGGGCGCCCCCAGAAGTGCTACCGGGGATGTAGGCTTTGGCTGAACCCTGTAAAATAATCTCTCAATGTCTCTACTGCATAATTACTTCTCAATCTATCGTGGAGATCATGCCATGTTGGGGTGGTTTTGCAATAAGTGGTATCAAAGTGCAAGGTCCAATTGGATCTTGAAGCAGTGCGGTGGAACTCAACGGAGACCGAGAAAGCTTGTCGACGTGTGTGAGCGGAGGCATACAGTGTCCCACGCATGCAGCCACAAGGCGTCCAGCTACAACGGATATGGCGCAAGGTGGAGCATGGTGACGACAACCCCGAGGAAGGTGTGATCTAAAGTAGTGGCATTGATGGTTTTCGGAGTATCAACGTTGAACAAAGACGAGATCATGGATGTGATAAGCAGGATGATCAACGGAGTGACCTCCCGAGGGGTGGTCAAACTGGCCATTGAAGGACCAAACAGAGGCGTGCGGTAATCGCGCGGGCAGTCAGACCGGATGAAGGCATTCTCAACTCGAACTCAGGCCAGAGTTCGAGTCGGATAGGACGAGCGACATTGGCCCATGTGAGCGGTCAGACCGTCCTAGTCGGCGATCAGACCAGGCACAAGGTTGGGTCCTACCCAGAGTCGAGTTGGAGTCTCAGTCGGATGGAGGGGTGTGGCGAGACTCCAGGCAAGGGTGGTCAAACCGGCCACGCAAGTGGGTGTGGCTTGGACTTGGACTGAAGTCCGAGTCAACCGGGGTGCCACACCGGTGGCACCTGCCGGTTAGACCGGCGGTACAGCAGAGCCAGTTTTCGGTGGGAGCAATCCATCGCTGGCTCACTGGGCTGAGGTGGACCAGGTCCTCTGGTGCACGGTGACGTGCAGGATTAGGCCTAGGACACGAAGGTGTCGAACAGGGCCCGATGTTTTCAATTCAACAAGGATGCAGACCGATCAACGTGTACATGAGGGAGAGGAGGCCAGATTGAAGGGCGTGGGTGGCTTCAGAGAGTTACGAGTGTCTTACTGAAGGAGGAGGTGGAATCCGAATTGGACTCCATTTCGAATCGGAGTCCAACGTGGATCTGAATTCGAATCAAAGACGGTTGAGAGCTCCGGGATCTCTTTAAATAGAGGGGCAGGTATGCCTATGGGGTAAGAGCTCAGAGACTTGTAGTCCAACCTAGGAAAGATCAAGAGAAAGTTTTTGGTAAGCGGCGCGTATGGTTTTCAAAGGTAGTGAAGGCAGCAGCTCTTAGGCGCTCAAATTGGCCTCCAAGGGTGGTTAAATCGAGGGCCTGTCATGGCAGATTTGAGCAAGGAGGATTCAGCGAATGAGGTCACTGACTACAAGGAAGGCGGTCAAGCTGGGTCTTCGACCAATCAGACCAATGCATTAGAGGAGGAGGGAAGCAACAGTGGCTCTAGAGGGCGGTCAGACCGCTCTGGTCAGAGATGGTGGCAAACTCTAGATTCAAGGTAGCAAAAATTCGATGGTACAGGCAACTTCGCAGTATGGCAGACGAGGGTTAAAGTCTTGCTAGCACCAAAAGGTTGCTTTAAGGTGATCAAGGACGATGCCGAGAAGCATGTCAGGATGCACAAAGATGATTGGGAGGATTTGAAGATCAACGCTACCAGGATCATAAAGCTGTACTTATCAGATCAAGTCATGTACCATATGGTGTATGTGGATTTATTAGATGAAATTTGGGAGAAGTTAGAAGCTCAGTTTATGTCCAAGACACTGATTAACAAGCTGTACCTGAAGCAAAAGTTGTATGGGCTAAAGATGTAGGAGGGGTCAGAGCTTTTAGAGTATATCAATGTCTTCAATCAGGTAATCATAGACTAGCTCAACTAGAGATGAAAGTTGATGATGAAGATATGACTATTGTTCTCTTGTATACATTAACATACGGCAAGGATACTATCACTGTGAGGGAGATTATTGTAGCTCTTATGGCATTTGATCAGCGCAAGAAGTGGAGGTCTCTCATGGTGAAAGGTTGTAGGTCAGGTATGATTATAATGGGAAGAATAAAGATAGGGACGAAGCAGGAAGATCCAAGGCTAAGTCAAAGAGTAAGAAAGGGCCACAATGCTATAATTGCAAGAAGTGGGGACATATAAAGAGAAACTGTCCAATGAAGAAAGACACTGACGGAAGTGCCAATATGGTTGTGGGAAGTGATGACAGTGAAGAGGTAGGTGTGAAGTTCTCATGCTTTTAGAAAATTAGTCTATAGCAACGTGGATATTGGATTCGGCAAGTTTCACACTAAACAAGAAGTGGTTCAACACGTACGAGTCTAGTGATTTTGGAAGTGTCCACTAGGGAGATGTCATGGCCCATCATGTTGTTAGGATTAGTGACATCAAGATCAAGACTAGTGATGGTCTGAAGCATCTACTCAGAGGTGTGACACACGTGCCAATGTTAAAAATGAATCTAATTTTTTTGGGATCTCTTCATGATGATGGTTTTATCTATAAATAATATTTACAAGCTGAAAGGATATGTGATTTTAGGTGGGGTCACTAAAGAAACTAGATGTGGCGACACTTGCAGTGGAGGAGGACAGGTTTGAGGTCAAGTTAGACTTGTTGGGTGGCTCAGGAGAAGACCCAATTCCAAGGTTCATGGAGGTTCGAGCAAGATAGCTTCATTGATGGAGGATCATATTCACCAAAGTGGAGTTTGTTGAGATTGTTTGAATATGTATACGAATAGTTACATATTGGAATTGGAGTCGTATTAGCGGATAGTAGTATTTGACTCGAATACAGTTGTAACCCAGACTCTTATTAAGGTGGTTGCTGCTGCTTGTAACCATAAGTTGACTTGGACTCGTTCAGAGCTGCCGCACAAGGGCGGCTGATCGGCTGGCCCCCAGAGGCAGGCTATCGACAGGAAAAGTCCGGCAATGAAGGGGAGGGACACCCACAGAAGTGCTCCTGGGGATGTAGGCTTCGACTGAATCCTGTAAACAAATCTTGGTGTCTATCTCGCATGATTATTTCCCAATCTGCGTACAGACGATGTCTCCTCGTGGGGATCAGCAGGGGCTGGTTTTGTAACAGAAATAAATTTGTTAAACCTTTTGTGTGATGGAAATATTTTTCATATAATAAAAAATCATTCTAAAAAAACAAAAATTGGAGCACAAATGTATATCATTTTCCTTTTTAATGCCCTATACATCACATAATTTTATTCTCAACTACTCCACCGTCACACCAAATTAAATAGATGATAATTAATACCACCCAACTTATGTTAATACATTGTTGATGCCCTGTACATGTCATGCATAATCCAATTCTTAGCTACTCCATCGTCACACCAAATTAAATAGGAAGATTCCACCAAATGCGAATTAAAAGCCACTACCTCAGAAAACACTTCTGCTACATGACTATCACTGACGGGCACGAGGAGGCCCGTCGCTGATTAGAGGAAACACTGATGGGTGAGTTCAGGCCCGTTAGTACCTGTGATGTAGAAGGCAAGGCAGCCAACTTCTACTGACGGGCCCAATACCCGCCTGTCAGTAGAAGTGGCAAGAAAAGAGAAACTTCGCATCTACACTGACAGCAACCTTCACTGACGGGCACGTTAGAACCGCCCATTAGTAGAACTTCCACTGACGGGTTAATTTACGCCCATCAGTGGATGGTTGCTCCAGGAATGCCTTCGAGGCCATACTTATCACTGACGGTCCACTTTTTTGTACCCGTTAGTGATAATTCTACGCTTATATAAACAGGGGAGGCGCCAGCAGCTGGCCGTTGAGCTTGCATGCCTCACACGGCCAGCTGCAAGCTCCGGCGCCTCAGCGGAGTTGATTTAGGCTGTTCTCCTCCCCATCCTCCCCTCCTCTCTCCCTCCTCCTTCTAGATTTAAACCCTAGATCTAGATCTCTCTCAATCCTCTCCCTCCTCCTCTCCACCCTTTTTTCCCTCTCTTTCCCCCTTCCCTCCTCCCTCCCTCCTCCTCCTAGATATACAATCTAGATCTAGATCTCTTTTAACCCTCCCTCCTCTCTCCACCCATTTTCCCCTCTCTTTCCTCCTCCCCTCCTCTCTCTCCTTACCCTATTCGGAAGGCTCTCGAGTCCGCTCCTTGACGGCGCTAGCGAGCTCTCTTTGGTATGATGTAATACATGAAAGAAGATAATTAATTTTGTGATTATTTTGTTAATTTGGACTATAATCAATCAGTTTGTTATTGTAGGGATCGATGGATCGAAGTTGGATGTACGGCGAAAGGGCAACACGGAGTTTTGTCGATACTTTGAATAAGTTTCTAGATGTGGCCGAGGAAGATATGGAAAAAAAGGGTGCGAACAAGATGTGTTGTCCGTGTTGTGTATGCACGAACACGATTATGTTCAGGGAGAGAAGCATGTTGCAGCTACACTTGTTGACTCGAGGTTTCATGGAAGGTTATACATGTTGGACAAGTCACGGTGAGGAGGCGGAAATTTTAGCTACTCCTGAATGTTTAGAAGAAGAAAACATACGTGAAGACGCAGAAGAAGATGAAGATCATATTTCTGAATGTAGGAAAGACTTAACGGGAGAGACGGGGAATGTAGGGAACAATTTGGCTGAAATGTTGAGGGACAGTCACATGGCGGACCAGGTGGTCGAAGACCCTGAGGATGAAAGAGAGGTTGCGAAGTTTGCGAAACTGATGGAAGACTCGACAAAACCACTATATCGCAGCTGTGATCCTGAACACACGTGTCTATCAGTCACGCTAGAGCTTCTAAGGATCAAGGCAGCCCAAAACTGTCCGGACGCAAGCTTCGATGAGACACTGGCTTACCTTGCGATGGTTTTTCCAAAGGAGAACGTGTTGCCTACGAGCACCGAGGAAGCCAAGAAGGTGGTCTGCCCCCTTGGATTGGATGTAGAAAGACTCCATGCTTGTCAGAATGACTGCATTATTTATCACAAAGAGTATAAAGAGCCGCACAAATGTCCAGTGTGCAACACATCTCGATATAAGCGGGGTAGAAACCAAGAAGTGACGAGTGGTGCCCCTACAAAGGTTGTATGATACCTTCCAGTCCTCCTTCGTTTGAAGCGTTTATTCGGTAACAAGAAGGAGGCAAAGTTGATGCGTTGGCACGAAGAAGGGCAAAGAAAGGACGGGGTGTTGAGACACCTAGCTGATGCTTGTCAGTGGAGGGCAATCGACGCTGAATACCTAGTTTTCGGTAGTGATCCAAGGAATATCAGGTTTGGTATGAGTACAGACAGAATAAATCCATTCGGCAACATGAGCAGTAGACACAGCACATGGCCCATTGTTCTTTGGATCTATAACCACCCTCCATGGTTGTGCATGAAGCGGAAGTACATGCACCTATCTATTCTCATTCAAGGGCCAAAACAACCTAGAATGGATCTTAACGTGTATCAACAACTACTGAAGGACGAACTAGCTACGCTATGGGAAGAAGGGGCTCAGGTCTGGGACGCGGACAAAGAAGAGTTCTTCACTCTGAAAAGCCTGTTGTTCACAACAGTGCAAGATTATCCCGCATACGGGAATAACACGTGTCAGTGCACCAAAGGATACGAAGCATGTGTTAAGTGTTTTCTTAGAGGGCTCTAGAAAAATCGTGTTCATGGGCCATCGAAGGTGGCTGACCATGAATGACCCATGGAGAGAGGACACAGAAAGGTTCAACGGAACAAAAGAAATCTATCCAAAGCCTCGCGAGAAGACTAGACAAGAAATCTATGATCTCTTGAATAAAATGGATGAAGTTGAGCCAGGAAAAGGAAAGAAACAACCGCCGGTAAAGGGCGTCTGGAAAAGGAAATCTATTTTTTGGGAATTGCCTTACTGGCCTCACCTAGACACACGTCACAGCATTGATGTAATGCATGTCAAAAAAATGTCTGCGACAGTTTGCTTGGTCTCTTGCTCAACATTCTGGACAAGACAAAAGATGGACCGAAGGCACGAGCAGACATGCAACACATGAATATAAGACATGAGCTGTGGGCAACTAGAGAAACGACCAAGACGGGGAAGAATGGTATCAGAGTCAAGACCAGCTGTCCTGCTACTTGCTACACTCTGAGTAGAGACAAGCTCCATAGCCTTTGCGAATGCCTCTATGGTGTCAAAGTTTCTTCAGGTTACTCCGCAAACATCCAAAAACTTGTTGACATGAAGACTCACCGACTGATTGGCATGAAGTCTCATGACTGCCACGTGATGATCACACAGATACTGTCTGTTGCAATTAAAGGTATCATGGAGCCAGTTGCCCACAAGACGATCACGGATCTTTGTAACTTCTTCAACACTATCTGTCAGAAGTCAATCACGGTGCAACGCTGCCTGAAGCTGAAGGCCGAGATCACTGTCATACTATGCGAACTTGAGATGTATTTCTCTTCAGTATTCTTCAATGTCATGGTACATCTCATGATCCATATCGTCCTGGAGATACTGGATCTTGATCCCGTGTTTTTGCACAACATGTACCCGTTTGAAAGGTACAATGGGGTTATCAAGCGCTACGTTCGTAACAGAGCGCATTCAAAAGGTAGCATCATCCAAGGCTATGCTACCGAAGAGGGTGTCGAGTTCTGCACAGATTACATGCGTGATCAAAAGCCTATAGGTGTTCCAGTTTCGCGGCACACAAGTAGGCTCGATGGTAAAGGTGCGATCGGGCATAAAAATTTACATGTGTATCGATCGAAAATATCAAATGACTACAACAGAGCACATTTTGTGGTGTTGCAACACTTGGCTATGGTACGGCCTTATATTCAGATCCACATGAAATAGTTGCATGAAATGAATCGGGAAAAGGGCACAGTTGCGCTCACGAAAGAGCATAATGCAATATTCTCCGGGTGGCTAAAGAAATACTGGTATGAAAGGGAGCCGTCAAATGGAGAAGAAGAAACCGTCCGAATGTTGTCACAAGAACCCGATAGCAAAGTCATGACATGGCAATCATATGATATCAATGGATACACATTCTATACCGAGGCTCAAGACCGGCGTAGTACGTACCAGAACTGCGGTGTAACACAGGAGTCTAGAACTGGTCATCAGGGCAAGTGTAGGTACTACGGCGTGATCGAAGAGATCTAGGAATTTGACTACACCGTGACCAAGATCCCCATATTTCATGTCAGATGGGCGAAAGATGTCAGAATCGAAGATATGAACACCAGTACCATGGTTATACCTCCATCGATCCCTATGTAGTCACGGCAAGTCAAATCAATCAGTCCCAAAGATGAGCCATGTGTATTAGCCAAACAACTCGCCCAAGTCTTCTACATAACAGACCCAAAGAATAAGAAGCGCGTTGTCGTGAGGAAAGGGAAAATGAGTATTGTTGGAGTCGATGGTGTAGTTGACGAAGAGGACTACGACCAATTCGACGATCCGGACACAGAAGAAGAAGATGTGGATGATCGAACGAGCAAAAGGCGCAAAGGTACTCAGGATGCATGTCCCTACATAAGACGCAGTCACGCCGAAGGACTGACGTATACCAGCATGAAGATCAAAACTACTATTGAGAAGCGTGTCAAAGATGACGAAAACCTAGCTTTTTGATCAATTCAGAACTAACCTCAATGTGTAGTAATATAATTTTGATGAATTGAATGGTTATGTTTGGGACTATGTAAAACAAGGGATGTACAACACCAGAAGTACAATAATTTAGTAGTATAGGAAAGGTACAATAATTTAATAGCGCAGGAAATCATCTCTGTTAACACAATGACAACATAGTATTGGATATTACAAAAGAATTATCACTACCACAGGCCGGGGATGAATGATAAGCTCCTAAATCTAGACATCAAATTAAATAGCTCCTAAATCTATCTTCTTTTTTAGTATAGATGTGAAACTAGCTCAATTATTTAGTTTGCTTTTGGTGGAAATACAAACTATCCAGAACAGCCATCCGGAACATCTGGAACAGCCATCCGGAACAGCCCTCAAACCCTAAAGCATCTCCATTGACGAGCAGTGAAAAAGGGACCGTCAGTGGAATTCTAATTTCACTGACGGGCACCTTTGTCATCGCCCATCAGTGGAAGTACATCAGCATCAGTGGAAGCACACTTCCACTAATGGGCACGTTTTAATTGCCTGTCAGTGGAAGTATGACATAGCGATGCAATGCATACTTCCACTGACGGGCAGCTATTATGTGCCCATCAGTGGAGTTTTAAGACTATATAACGTGGACTTTGCAAAATTTGGCCCGTTCTCACGCGTTCAATATCGAACCAACCGCCCGAGCCCCTGCGCTGCCGCCCGAGCCCTAGCGCCACCGCCCGAGCCCTAGCACCGGCGCCGACCTCCATCCTCTCCTCCTCGGCGGCGTTCTCCCCCAGTAAGCTCCTCCTTCTCCTCTCCTTTTACCTCTTCTCCTTCTCCTCTCCCTTTTCCTCTTCTCTTCGCCTCTAGTTTGCTGTGTGTGGGTAGGGTTGAGCTCGGATGGTGGGTCGGTTCTGCTGCTGCTGATCTGAGTAGGAGAGCACTTGAATTGGACTCGTTCAGGTGATCGACAGGCATGGAGTGGAGCTTGAATTATAGACTGCTACCTTTGCCGTGTGTATTTGCGATGATCTGACGAGCTTAGCTAGTGCCCAAGTGAGCTTTTTGGAATATTTGGTAAGCACATATGAGTTCAATTCTCGCCAGGAGTTTTGTGTCTGTGAAATCGTTCTTCTAAAAAAATTGATATGCTTTGTGTTCTGTATCTCCGCACAGCATTAAACTCCACACTCTTTGTCATCTCAAGGATTTGGCAGATGAGAGGTTGATATGCTTTGTGTTTTGCTGCTATCCAACTTTGAATAGTTACGCATTGAAATGGAGATATTTTGCATTTGTTTAGTTGCTATATTTAGCGTGGATGGATGTAATCCCCAAATTAAATATGAGATGTCATGAATAGAAATAGCATGGTAAAGCAAGTGAACTACCGATGTTGCTTCTATTCAAAGTGGTATATGAGAGACACATTTCATTTTGTGTTAATTGAAATGAGAATTTAGATACTTTTCACAGATAAGAATTTTATGATTCTGTTTGTGTATCTATAATAAAATGGATGAACACATCCAATTTGCACCCCTCAACTCTTAGTCCAAAAACAACTAAACAACCCTTAACTGCAAAACAAAACAAACCCCGTCTGATGTTTGTATCATTTCTTGCTGGAATTTGTCCGATGCCGACGCTGAGCCAGAAACAGAAGAAGCAGAGCACGATTTGGAGATGAAGTGAATTGTTTGAAATTGGGGAGTTAGGTTTCATATCTTGCATGGAGCTCTAAGAAAGATTGCTGAGAGGTTGCTTTAGATTAGTTCTTTATTCTTTTTAGAGGGAAAGGAACCAAGGGAAGAGAGAGAGAGAAACCATTTCAACACTTGATATCCTTATGATGTTGGCTATTATACATTCAATTTTTTGAGAGAGAGATTTTGCATTGACTTATCTTAGTAATGTTATCAACATTAGTCATTCTTTGTTCTACCTATATCTTTCAGCCCTATAGGTAAATCTCATACTTAAGCATCTTTTCTTCAACAATAAGAATGTGCATTAGATCACGGCTGATAGCTTGCAAGTTTGTGCTTAATTTAGTCTAGATGACTGAACAATTGGAATATGCAAACCATGTCAGATGTCACAATGCAACGAATTAACATGCATGTGAATGCTTAAACGGATACTTTCTCTCTCTATTCTCAAATGTGACTCGTTTTAAGCTTTCAAATTTTGTTTACAAATATAGGTCGTTTAACATTTTTCTATACATCTCGTTCTTTCCAATTCTACCTCCATCACTATTACTCTGATCGATAAAGAAGCCTTCTTTCCAATGCTTCTCCTTTAATACATATACATCCGTGAGCTAACTATGACTTGATTACTTATAGCTGTTTTCAACTTATTCTACACAATTGTTGAGCTTAAAGTTATTCTAGTCTATGCGTTGCCTTATTCTCATTTTATTTTTCCTAGTCAAATTCCTACTGCATAAATGTTAATAGTTGTTTTGTATTTTCATTTTTTAAATTTCTTAATCGGAAATGGACTCGTTGCCAACCGGGGAACTAGCCCGCGTAGATGATGACAGGGCGGCACCTCTAGATGTGGCAGCCCCGATTGACGCCCCGCCCCGAACCGATCAAACAGCCCCTGAGCCAGCCAGTGAACCTGTCGTCGAGCCGGCCAGCGTACCTTCAGCACCAGCACCTCCCTCGGCACGAGATGAAGAGAGTACGTCTGGCTCGTCTGACGATTCTCGGTCTAGTGAGTCGGGATCGGAAGAAGAGGCGGTGCCCGAGCCAACACCATCAAAGCCAAAGAGACGGTACAATCCTAGAGGAGGGAACCAGCTGACGAACGAGATATTCGTGGTCACTCGAGTTGGTGTAACAGGTGTTCCTGCAAGTCCCAAGAAGGCTGCGAGGTCGTTCAGCAACACCTATGGGTGCATTGTCCGTGAGCATGTCAAGATCACATGCCGGGACTTCAAAAAAATGACTGATGCCCAGAAAAAGGTCCTGTTCGACAAGCTGTGGGATAAGCACGCTATCCCAGAGGCTGACAAGGAGAGAGTGCAGAGGAAAGCCGAAATCATCATGTGTGCTGCGCTAAGGACATGGTGATATGAAGCAACGATGCTGCTAGACGCCGATTTCGAACTGCAATTAAAACTAAATGGCCAAAGATAGAACTCGAACACTGGGAGGAGTTCGTTGCTGACAAGAAGAGTGACGCATTCAAGGAGAAGAGCTGCCGGGGGAAGGAGCTACGTGCGAAGAACAAATTCCCCCACCACCTTGGCAGCCGAGGTGTTCCAGGGAAGGGACTGATCTGGACCAAAGAGGATGCCGCGCTGGTAGCGGCTAGCAAACCGTTTCCTTTCACCGATATCGAGCAAGAACGCGCCCAGATTTGGATGAGAGCGCACACAGTTTCTAACCCAGTTACTGGGTCGCCAATTATCACGGACCCCGAGTTTCAGGCGGTTTCCGAATGTTTGGTATAATCTAAACCCAATGTCTTCTTGAAATATACTATTGTGCTTCCAATACGCTAACGGCCCGTACCTTGTGTCGTTTCCCTTGCAGAGGCAGCTGTCCCAGCAGCCTGAGAGCTCCTAGGACTCCATCCATAGTGAGAGGTAGGAAGACCATCTCTCGAAGGCTCTAGGAACGAGGGAGAAGACAGGGCGTGTCCAAGGGATCGGGAGCGGGGCTATATGGGACGAAGTCTTTTCTCAAGACCGCGAGGCTGCCCGCCAGAGGAGGAGAGGAAGACAAACTTTTCTTATGCAAGAGATGATAAGGGCAGCCCAGGAGGCTAGCAAGCTGGCGGTGCAACAATTTTTAGAGTCTAGAGGCTACGACGCCCGCGATGCATCTCGTCCACCCGTGCATCCTCATGGACATCAGGGCTCCTATCCTGCTGGATGGAGTAACTACGCCTCAGCCTCCGATGTCGCCCCTGAGTCGCCAAGTCCCGTCGAAGACATCACTATAAGCTTCGTCGCCACCATGAATCACTTGTATGAGGGCTCTAATTCACAGCACGGTGCGGATAACAATGGGTACAACACATTGTTTATTATGCAGGGCCCCACAAAATGCCACTTCACTATCCCTTTGCCCGGCGTGAAGAAGACGGTTGCACACGGCCTATTTTTCCCAACAGTAGGGGGCGCGACATGCCACAACGCTGTTATACCTTCCCACATGGCGAGGGTGCAGGTGGACCGCGTCGTCACCGAGTTCAGTGACATCACAGTCCCTGTTGCCCCTGAAGAGGATGTCACGAAACTAGGAGACTGCAAGGGGTACTACATCCTATGGCCGAAGAGTCAGATAATTATCCCCGGGTGTCCTCTCCTAGTACATCAACCATCCCCTCTCTATCAACCGGACCCGGCCCGTCTCTGCTCGACCTGTGCAGTATGCCCGTTTCGTTCGATGATCGGGACGACGATCTTGCCGAGCAGCAAAACACGACGATCCTTCCATCCCAGGAGGAGGAGCAACCCAAGACGGACTCGCCGCCTCGTCCAAGCATCACCATGACCCGAAGGCAGCAGGAATGAAGGTCTTATCTCCAAGCACGCTTAATGCTGCAGTGGACGAAGCGTTGACGGGAGGCAAGAGGGCTCCTCTCTAGAGCCGGAGAGGAAAAGAAAAAGAGCACACCAATGGGGCGGCACCGCTGCGAAGGAGGCAAGCAAGGAAAGCGAGAAAAAAGTCTTATCCTTCTAGACATCTGCCGAAACTGTCAAGAAGCTTCAACGAGTAGTGTACGAGGCAGGTGAGCCCTTGCTCCCAGATGATGAGGTGCAGAGGTTGCTCGCACAGATGAAACTTCTTCATGACACAATCATGATGAGGTCACGGAATCGGGATGATTATGAACTATACTTTAAGGTCGAGGTGCTAAAAGATTACAGTTTCTTCCTGGACAGACAGCATGATACCTTTGACATCAATTTTGAAGATATCTTTATGTTGTTCAACCTCTTCTGGCTCGACACCATGCTCGTCAGGCTATGGGCACTTCACCATGCCCAAGAGTGTAGGCGTCTGCCCAATTGCACTTTTGAAATAATAGATCCGGTCATCATGAACGACTACTATGTACGAGAAGTGACGCTGGTCCTAATAAATTACGTCCTGGAGTCATTGATATACCATAAGGATAAGGACTACATACTCCTGCCCTACAACCCCTCGTAAGTTACTTACTACCATGCCTAGTTTACTTTTCTTAAGCACGTATCCCCGTCTGTTTATATTCATTCGTTACCTTTTATGCAGCGACCACTGGATCCTCATTGTCATCCACAAGCTTCAAGAATGATATACTATTTTGATTCCCAAAGAAGTGCCAAGTGGGACTACTCAGGAATTAAGGAAGTTCTGAAAGCCGCCTTTTGAGAATACAACTTGCGAGGGGGAGGAGCAGAATGCAAGAGCAAAAAGTTGATCCACAAATTCAACTTCCCTTGCAGGCAACAGCCGGAAGATAGCGTGATATGTGGGTACTACGTCTGTGCTCACATAGACGCATTCGTCATATCTCATAACCCGCAATGGAGCCAGGATCAATTCAATAATTTCATACATGATCTGGCCAACGATAAGTACGACTGGAGGAAGGACTTTGCCCACATCCAGAAGACCTTCGTGTACATTATCAACAACGAAGTCATTCGGCCAAGCGGTGATTTCTACGCGGGAGTCCAATTACCCACTTACCGCCGCCCTGCAAGTACTAGCCAAGCATCATAGACCTAGAGTAGTGAAAATAAATATTGTTAAATTCATTTGTTTGTCGTTTTAATTCGTTGTAAACTAGCTTGTATGTACTTAATATTTGTGATATTAATTGCTATATATGCTTAATATTTATGATACTAAATGCTATATATGCTTCCTGTTTCTGGTATTAATTGCTACATATGCTTCATATTGTCTATTCAAATATGTTTCAAAAAAGTATGATAATACTTCCACTGACAGGCACAGGCCACGTACCCGTCAGAGGAAACAGTTACCGCTGACGGGCGGAAGCTCCACGCCCGTCAGTGAAAGTCCTCTGAGGATGCCGCCCGGGCAGCGCTGGAAGGCTTTTCACTGACGGGCCGGAGCCACCCGTCAGTGAAAATCTATCTCTACTGACGGGCCCTCCGCCCGTCAGTGAAAGTAGCACTTCCACTGACAGGAGCTTACTGACGGGCTCGGGACCCGTCAGCGATTGCCCTTTTTCGCCCGTCAGTACTGCTGTTTCCTGAGGTAGTGAGCTGATCACCACCAAGTTTTCAAGTTATATATAATTGGCGGCAAACTAACATGTGATCTCTATATAGCACCACTAGTTACACAAGCGGCCACAAGTTGCAACAAATACTAGCCAAAGCACATTATGAATTGATATCATTGAAGGCTTGAGGGGTTTTTGTCTCACTTGCTATCATTAATTTGCCAGAATGTCAAATAAATTGTGGTTATGTGAAGGAGCTAAAAAGCCGATCAGCCAAACTTCCACATTCAAGCTTTTATCAAGTGTCGAATGGAAAACAAGATGAGTTGGTATGTAGACATTGCGTACATACCGTTGGCATCGGAGAAAAGAGGGGCTTATAGGTATGCGGCACCCGTCATTTTGTAGTTTAGGGAAAAAAGGCTACTCTCACCAACAGTAGCTAATTTTTTTTTCGGATTAACACATGGATTCAAGGCCCACCTGTCGTACTTATCGAAGGGAGATTTATTTCTTGCTAAACCGTGGCAAGAGATTGAGCGTACAACAAGTGAGGTGTGGTGGTAAAAAGTGTGGTGCGCCACAGTTTTGGTTCTAACCAAACAATAGTCCGCAATTTAAAATATAAAAATCAGACTTGCCTAATTCAAGTTTAGCCAAGCGTGGGCATGAACCAGACATGACCTAAATTCACATACTTTAAGGTGACATGTAAGAACTAACAAGGTCTCCATATAGCACGTACATTAACGAGTTACGTCTACATGCTCAAAGGAAACTACAGAAAACACGCAAAATTCAAACGAAACGAGTGGAAAACACTACAATTTCAAATTTGCCTTTTTTTTGGCCCAGTTTGTTGGGTAACCAGGGGACCGAAATTTGTCACCCACATGTAAAAAGAACGCAAGTACCTATATATTTCCTTTTTGTGCTTCATACCTATACATAGATTAATTTAGCCATTCATGTGTATTCCTCTTGAATTCATACTTCATAGTTCATACTCGCTTCTTATGATGACCGACAAATTTGTCCATCAAAATTCTGCTGATCTAAATTTAGAGCTGTTTTTTCCTTTTCTATAAAAACAGGGGGCGAGAGCCCCTGGCTCATTATCTGATAAGAAACCAAAGTAACTTACGACAGCAAGAGAACAGAAAACAGCAAGTGTGACAGCAGTTTTGCTTGAACAAACATAAGTAGACAAGCGCACGCACAAACACTGCTTGAAGAAGAATGACCAATGTAAATAAGAACTAAATCACCTCTGGTTAGCTGGATCATCAATCGCTTGCTGACCGGAGGAGGCGCGCGACCTCGTCGGCGGCCAGAAAGCACGTCGAGATCCAGCCGTCTAACAGCACCCACATGTTGCCTGCTATGCACAACGCCATGTCCCACGGCATCGCCATTGGCAAGAACTCCACAAGCTCGCAGCTAGCTCCTCCTCCTCGTAGATCAACCAGGTTACAAGTACATGTATGTGTATGTGTTCGCATTGCTTGCTCTGAATTTGCTAATGGAGAAACGGAGAGGAGAAGGTTGGTAAAGCGAGATGTCGTGGACAGATGGCGTATGGAGACGTATAATCTGGCATACAAGACCGCACAATTAACTCATGATACCAGCTCATGCTGAGGACCCGTGAGAGTCCATGAGACCATGATCAAATACTACCACATAAAAGCTCATCGCACACGGTTAAAAAAGCTCATTGTATACTATTTTCTAGCCCGTATGCACCGGCTGGTCAGCGATGTGGGGGGGCACATCACACACGGGTCCAGAGCCGTATGCGATAATACGCACATCGCACATGGCTTTTCAGGCCGGCCCGTGTGCGATGAGTCACTACTACAGAACAGACCTTCCGAGATGGGATGAAACAACCATCCCAGACGGTTGGCCGGTCCGTTCGAAATTGGTGGTCAGTGATGACACAGGTCATCGCAGACGGGTGGGCCGACCGTCTGCGATAATCATTCATCCCAGACGGGCCGACCAACGAGTCGTCTGCGATAACAACTCATCCCAGACGGGTGTAAGTTAATCACCCGGCTGCGACGACTGATATCACGGACGGGTTTAAGTGTTGATCCGTCTGGGATGGGTGTGAACAGAGGGCATAACACTGCCTGTTTTGTGGCTAGCCTCAGGAATTGCTAGCCATGCCCTCTGAAACAGCAGATATATATTTGACAGAATATTCACATGTTTATACATTCACAGACAGTGATACATTGAAACAATCACATATTTATACATTCACAATTGCTAGCTAGAAATGAGTCACACCGTTCAGAAATTAGAGCTCGCAATCGCATACTTCAGTGTTTGAAAGAAAAGTTGCAATAGAGTGCTTAGAACAAAGATGAAAGACAATGCTAGTCTGCTAAGCCGCCACCATAGAACTCGCCATCGGGATTGATGATTTGTGTATTGATGAAGAAGGTAAAAATCTCTCGAATGCGCTTGAGTTCAGCTTCATCAAGTGTGGCATCTTCAACCTTCCATGCCTGTTGCTGTCATAAACTCAATAAGGACTAGAAAATTACAAAATATAAACAAACTCAAAATAATGCTTGCATTTGGGTATACCTTCTCAGCTAGTCTTCGCCTAACGAAACCCGCGACAACCTCCATATGGTAGCAGACGTAAAATCCACATAGGTTTGTCCCCTTGGGTTGTTGTTTGCACTAAAACAACAAACAAATATACATTAGCTAAGAAGAATCTATTATGAAGCATGTCAATATGCTATATTAACATAGTAATGGATATATATGTACCGGAAAGTCAAATTTATGTCGTAACTTGGGCCCTTTGCCACTTATCCCTCCACGAGCTTTGTAATCGATGAACGCCTCGTCAAGTATGTCGCGAATCAGCCCAAAGTCGCGTGAAGGATTTCGCGAGGAATCAAGGTATACAACCCTGTTCCATTTTGGTATAAGTACGACCAAAACTCAATGAAAGCTGCATATATATAGACGTACTACCAAATCAGCTTTGTGATATATGTGTAATGGTGAAATTATAAGTATTGGATGCGGTGCAACACTTACTCAGGTTGAAGGGAAATACGATGTACTCTTTATCCTTTTGGGACAACAGTGCATGCTTAACATACTCCAGAACTGCATCTTTGTTGTCTGTAATGTTTGCCCAAGTCACCCTTGCCGGGTCAATGAACCCGATAGGTTCGTTGGTAACTCTGGCTTCGGTGTGCATGTATCTATGCAAAATGGGAAATCATGTCACGGCTTATTAAGTTGCATAGGTATGGAGAAAAACTGATTGACTGAGAAGTTGTAGACTTACAATGTCCAGCATCTCAACAGGGTCTGCTCCAGGGCGTCGAGGTTGAAGAGTTCGAACAGGTCTTGAAAGTACAGGTAGAACAACCCGCCCATGTTCTGGTGGAAAAGGTGTTCCTCCTTGAAAGCGACCTTGACGCCTCGTGGCATGGCTTGGTCAGGCCCTAGGTTGTTCGTCGCCTTCATATACCAATCATGCAACCTCTGGCATGCCAGTGAGCTCGATATGTCCTCCGACGTGACCAAGACTTGTCCATTCACAAATCGACGAGCCAGAGGCGCGAAAGGGAGATCATCCACTCTGTCCGGATCAAACCCAAGTTCTGCCACTAGAGCTGCCTTTGATTTTTGCTGCCCTTGGAAGTCTTGGGGCCACTACTGTGACTCCTGCCCTTGCCGGTTCTGCTAGTCCCCTTAGAATAGGTGCACTTCACCGGGTGAAGGAACTGCTCTCATCTGTAGCACCGCCCCATGGAGGTAGCGGTTGCTGGCTCTGCCAGCTTGACCAGAGATGAAGCTGGCTCATCAGCCCGTTGCGCTGCCGCTACCAGCTCCATGGGGGTAGGGTTAACCTCAGGTATCCTAGCTGACTCAGTGCGTGATGCGCTCTGAGAGGCAGGCCGCACTTGTATTCTAATGTCCCTCTTCGGCCACTGGATAAAGGTGCCAACCATCTGATGCAGCACTGTGATCTCGTCATTTGGTGGCATGGGAAGCGGGAGCTCCTTGAAACCTTCAACCATGTCATCGACATGCACCTTCTGAAAGTTCGGTGCTATGGGGCGACCATGCAGTAGAGTCCCCACCTCCTTGGGGATATGCCATCCTAAATGCAGCATCGAGGGCGACATCTCCGGCTACCCTTGCCAACAACATGCAAGGGGTTGTCTCCTATAAAATTATTGAGTACCTTGTTGATTAAGTCCAAAGTTATGTACTTGCTATTATAAAAACCCTATAAATGGCCCTTAAGTCCAAAGTTTTGTACTTACTGTTATAAAAACCCTATAAATGGCCCTTACCGAGATGGTGTCGTAGGGATATGTTTCACCCTGTTCTTGGCGGATGCGCAGGCTACTCCGAATATTTCTGGGGCTCGCCATAGCTACGTTAGAGAGTGCAAGTTGAGCTTTGAACTCCTCCTTAAATGTCTCAACCTGCCTCCTGACTTCCTCCTGAATACGCCTCTCCAAATCTTCGAAGTCTCTCGTAGTCGTTGTTGACTGAGTTCGACTCCTCTTAGCGGCCTTCCTCCTCTCGTACTGCTCCTCCGTCTCAGGGAATCCCTCTCTCCAGGGAACTGCAACCCCAACACCTCTTGTGTGACCTGGGTGTTCCGGGTTTCCCAACACTACGGTCAGGAGGTCTTTGGTCCTAGATGATTGTGCTTCTTCATCATCATCTAGTGACCCTTGCGAAGCTATCTGCACCTGCAAACAACCACGCGCGAGAGTTACATTAGAAATGATACTCGTATGGTTCTGAAGAATTGTGTGTACACAGTCATGTATATTACCATGCGATCGACCACTTCCTGGTCAGCGGGGTTTGGAAATGTAGCCGAACCACTCTACAGATCTGGCTTGGCACGTGCTCTGCACCAGGAGGCGGCACGGCTAGAAACCACACTGGGAAATGGAGGGGGTAGATTCTTCTCCATTGCCAGCCGATCCTGCATCTCCCATCTCGCCGATACACCTTCATATCCTGTGCTTCCAAGCCTATGCGGGTGCTTGTTTCTTGCTTGAAGGGCCTTTTGCCGTTCACTCTTTGCCACTTCTTCTCGCGTGGTCTTCATCTCCACAAATCTGTTGTACACTTGCTCATCCAAGAAGCCGTACTTCTGAAATGGGCTGTCACCCGTCCGTACGAACTTTGTTATCAAGATGCTCTTGAACGACCTCCACGCCTTGCCCATGGTCTTCATTGCAGCCGCTCTGACACGTCCATCGTGTTCCGGCGGGATCTCGAACCACCTTTTTACTTCAGCCATTAACTCCTCCTCCTTCGCGGCGGTAATATCCTTCCAGTTGGCAATGGTTATGTTGATCCTCTCCCGCCCAAGTATCCCGCAGAAAGTGCGGAATTTGTTTGCTACGTCATCGGGTTTCGTCGGCACACCAGACTTCGTAGACACTTGCGTGATGACCATACGTCTACTAGGGGGCTTCGACATTGTTCGGGGCTTCCGACTACCTTTTTGCCTACTTCCTTCATCGTTGCCCGAAGTAGGGTTCGGCAACGATGAGTGCCCCGACGAGGAATTAGAAGAAGAATGGGCGTCCGACATATCTGTGTAAACTAACAAAGCAAGGCATAGGTCTATAGTAGTAGTTAAGTATGAGAGGGTAACTCAATGCAATTGAGAGTCAGTTTATATGAGACAGCAAGATAGAAACAACTGGAATCATTACAGAGTTCATGAATCATCCAAGGAAATGATACAGAGTTCATGATGAAACAACTAGAAAGTAGACCTAAACTAAAAGTTTAATTCTCTATGCTTTCAAGTTTCTAACCCTTATTAGCATATGCTTCGAGTCTGATTACAAATCAAGGTGACCTTAATTGTATTACAAATCTCATAACTAGTTAACATAATTTTGAAGGGAGTGAAGCATGCACATGGCAAGCAAGGTATAGTTACTAAAGAAGTAAAGGACAACTATATCATCCCTATGCCACCAGGACTAAGCATTTACAGGACAAGCACCATTGACATCTTTGGCAAGCATATTAACGACGATCAATAAAATTGAGATCAACTAAATTATTCCAGTATTAACCTAGCGACGATCAACAAAATTGAGATCAACTAAATATTCCAGTATAACCTAGCGACGATCAACAAAATTGAGATCAACTAAATTATTCCAATATAACCTATATGAGGAAATTAACCTAAAAACAGTAGCAAAATTAACCTATATGAGGCAAATTAACCTAGAGGATGCTGGAATCTTGTTAATACTGTTAGCAATTAGACATATAGATTAGTAATTAGTTCTACAAGCATCAAATTCAAGACAAACACACATTAACTAATATTTCAAAATGTGCATTACAATTTACATGTCCACATCATGCTGCGCACCACCATGAGCATTACAAGTACATAACATAAAACAGTAGCAAAGTAACCTAAAAGTAGTAGCAAATTAACCTAAAATTGCTCTCACTCACCTAAATTGAATCCCTAAGTCTCATCCAAAAATAACCCTAAGTCTCAACGTACCTTGCGTCCTGGACTGGGGGAAGGTGGCGGTGGCGCGGGTGACGGAGGCTCTGACGCGGGCGATGGTGGCACCGGCTAGGGCGATGTCAGTGGCGGCGTGGAATGGGTGGTGGCGCGGGCTCGGCTCCTTCTCCGGCGGCGGTGCTGAATGGGTGGCGGCACAGGCTCGGGCAGGGGCGGCGTGGGGAACAGGTGGCGCGGGAGGAGAATTAGGGATTTGGAATGCGAAATGGCGCGGGGTGCCGAAATTTTTCTAAGTCGTCGTATATGTAGTAAGGTCATCCCAGACGGGTTAAGTGAGCCACCCGTCTGCGATGACCATCATCACAGACGGGTCTAGGGCCAACCGTCTGCGATAACCTTTCTTCCCAGACGGGTCAACAGGCGAAACCGTCTGCGATAACTTTTAATCCCAGACGGTTAATATCTTGACCCGTCTTGGATGACTTCTATCGCAGACAGTTTTAACTGTTGACCCGTCTGGGATAGGTGTTAACAGAGGGCATAACTCTGTCTGTTTTGGGAGCTAGCCTCAGGAATTGCTAGCCATGCCCTCTAAAACAGCAGATATATATTGCACAATATATTCACACTGAAACAATCACATACTTGGAAATGATATATACATTCACATTGCTCACTGCCAACAATTGCAAGAGACTGCTAAGTACATATATAGATGGAAGACAATGAAAGTAAATATCCAAATAAAAATAATATCAATTAGTTACAATTCTTGCTTCTTCCCTTGAAAGTGAGCCCTTCACGATGATCATTGTGGTAGTATGACCTAGCTCCCTCCATGGCTTCAGCCTCGAAACTCAAATCTCTGGAATAATTCTCGGTGAATTCGTTGTAATCATCCTCGTCAACAACGTTGTCGACTCCTATGATGCTTCTTTTCATTTCTAACGACATGCCACCTCTTGCTTAACGGATCGATCATATAGAATACCTGATGAACATGCTTCGCGAGGACAAATGGTTCAGTACCGTAGCCAACACGGCTCAGGTTAACAGTAGTCACATCGTATCATCGATCTTAATGTGCGAGAGGTGGGCCCCAACGACACTGAAATATTGGGATTTGAACTTGAAGTAATCGAGCTCCCAAATCTCCTCGATGAACCTGTAGTAACAATGCTTATGACCGGCGGAATCGATAGCATCGACCCGCACACCGCTGTTCTGATATGTGCTTTTTGCATCTTGAGCCTTCGTATAAAATGTGTATCCATTTATGTCATATCCTTGGTATGTCTGGACTGTGAAGTACGGTTTCTTTGACAACCATGTCAGCATTTCATCAGATGATGACGTGGTGGTGAAACCGGTCTTGGAACCATTGGTTGAATAGGGACATATGTTGTTTCTTGATCCACGCTTCGCTTTTCTTAGATTTTGATGTCGTAGCATTTCCATGTGTTCATCGATGTATGGCGAAACCACCGAGATGTGCTGCAAGACCATGAAATGAGCTCGAGCATGATCGTCGTGATCAGGAGTGATGGATTCGCTTCGAGGATCCCGGTATCATGGAGCCTGCCCATGTGTCGTGATTCAGGTAGACCTATCGGGTTGACATGCGGCATGTAGTCCAAACAGAACTCAACGACCTCTTCGGTGGCATAACCTTCCACAATGCTTCCCTCAGGCCTGCGAGCGATTTCGTACATAGCCCTTCAGAATTCCCATATATCTCTCGAACGGGTACATGCTTCGTAGGAACACAGGACCGCACATTTTGATCTCTCTAACTAGATGAGTCATGAGGTGCAGCATGATATCAAAAAATGACGGGGGGAAGTACATCTCAAGGCGACATAGGACAACCATGAGCCTTGCCTCTAGAGCATCCAGTTCAGGTATACTTATCGCCTTCTGTGATATTCTGTCAAAGAATTGACATAGCATTATGATTGTATCTCTGA
>JAGXJF010004230.1:0-53872 GCA_019208055.1 Stipa capillata
ACTACCCCCTAGGGACTTCTGGAAGATTCGGCGGTGCGTTGACGAGGCGTACGCCAAATTTAGGGCAATGGGAGGGACGGCGCGCTGGAAAAGGTCAAATCCTAGGCTCAGCCACATGTTTGACTTCCCGTGCAGGCAGCAGCCGCCAAATAGCGTGACATGTGGGTTTTATGTGTGCGCACACATGGACGCGATGGTCTGTCACTACAACCCACTTTCTAGTGAAAAAGATTTCAAGGACTACCTGGCTCTCGACTACGACTACTTACGAGATCAATGCCGCATGAGAGATGTGTTTGCATACTTCTTGAACCAATATGTCGTCCGGCCAGGCGGTGAATTTTACGCCGGCGTAGAGCTGCCCCCCACCTCTAGAAAATGTTGATTTATTGATAACTTAGTTCATATTTGTAACTCTGTTCTCTTCAATGCAACGTTGCTATGGTGCTATCTATGCAGGATATCTTTGAGGTTAATCGATCCACTACTCCGCAACAACATAGAACCTCGACGACATATACATATGTGTGTGAATTTGAAAGTGATTGTGTCGTTGTAATATATGTGCATTCGATTTGTGAATTTCATATATTTGTGAATGTGTTGTAATGTGGTTTGTGATTTTGTGATGCTCTGTGATATTGTTATTTCAATTATTTGTGATATATACTTTGTGCCTGTGCCTCACAGCTAGGGCTGTTGAGAGGCTATGTAGCTAGGGCTGCATAGCTGGGACTTTCTTTCAGAGGGCATGGCTAGCAAATCCTAAGGCTAGCTAGCAAAACAAGTTTTTGTAGGAACCAGGATAGGGTCATCACTGACGGGCGTTAAAAAGAGAGCCGTCAAAGGTAACTTTCAGAACTGACGGGCTCCTGTAGACAAACCGTCAGTGATACCTAACCACTCTGACAGGTGGGAATGAACCACCCGTCACAGGTAACTATCTTCACTGACGGGCGTTACAAAGAGAGCCGTCAAAGGTAATTTTCAGTACTGACGGGCTCCTGTCAATCACCCGTCAGTGATATCAGATCACCGGTCATAGGTAACTGTCTTCACTGACGGGTGTCTTTTTCCGCCCGTCAGGGATGACTTCATTCGGTCCTTTCCAGTATCATCTCTGAGGGGCCATGACTAATAGCCATCAAAGTTAGATGTCATGACTGATGGTCGACTAGACCTCACCCCTCAGAGATGTCTACTGCAGGTCGATCATGCGGTCCTCTCCACAGTCATCCTTGACGGGTCCGTATTTCCCGCCCGTCAATTATAATGTTCTATCTCTGACAGGCCATGGACCCGTCAGAGGTAACTTCTCTACCAATGACGATTGATTGCTGACGGACTGCCCGCCCATCACAGATGGGCTTTATCTGCCCGTCAGTAATCACCTTTTCTGTACTAGTGTGAATACCTACCCTATAAAAGTTATCTAAGGCGGTTAGAAACTTAGGACCGCCTTCTTATATCTTATTCGAGGCGGTTATTCTAAAGAAAACCGCCTCCTTTATATCCTATCTGAGGCAGTTAGAGCCACTCAACCGCCTCCTTTATGAGATATCTGAGGCGGTTATTCTAAAGAAACCGCCTCCTTTATATCCTATCTGAGGCAGTTAGAGCCACTCAACCGCCTCCTTTATGAGATATCCGAGGCGGTCAGATCCGGTTAACTGCCTCAGATATGTTTCCGTATATGAATCAAACTGGCAGAACCCTTGCTAGCCTGCGCATCACCTTCACAAACCATAACCGAGCCCTTCTCCACCGTACCTCCCCGTCGCCTGAGCACCACCGCCTCCTCCCCGTCACCGATCGCCACCGCCTCCTCCCCGTATCCGAGCGTCTCCTCCCCATCACTGAGCACAACTGCCTCCTCCCCTTCACCCGAGCACCACTGCCTCCTCCCCCCGTCCAACGCCTCCTCCCCGTTCCCTGAGCACCTCCTCCTGGCGTTGCCGAGCACCACCACCCTGAGCCCGGTGCTCTCTTCCCCATCGCTGAGCCCATCATCGCCTCGAGCCAAGTAAGGATTCCCGATCTAGTTCATATGCATAAGAATTAACATATTTAGGGTTTAGGGTTATGTTCACAGATTGTTTGCTTTTGGTTTTGGGGGACTTAATGGTGTGATTATGATGATTTGGAACATGAATTGTTTATGCTAAGATAGGAGAACACCCGTTATTTTTGGGAGAATTGGATAGTTGAAGTGTTGTAAAGTGAGATAATTAGGAGAAGCAGCTTCAAAATAATTGATCTACCTTATGTTCTTGTAACTATTTTAGTAATTTACTTGTCTCATGTTTAGTAATTGACTATCTTAGTAATTGACTTGTTCACATATTTTTCTTGTAACTGTTTGATGTTTAAGGTTATGTGCACGTATTGTTTATGATGAATTGTTTACGTTAGAGATGATTAGGATTATGTAGATATATTGTATATTTCACATGATGTTTATGAAGATGCAAGATGATGCTTAAGATGATGTTTAAGATGAAGCTAGTTCATGAATAGGCTATGATGTTTCGTTGAGCTAGTAGAGACGTATTGTTAATCCAACACCCAAACCATTGCCATCGGGGTCGGTTATGATGTTTCTTCTTTATTAGAATAGTGATGCCGCCACCCTCCCCTACGATATCACCGTCGGGCTCGCCAAGACCATCAACATCATCAGGAAAGGTTCCTCGCAAATCAAGGAGGCCTTCTGAGAGGCCACAGGGTAGATGGGTAGTCGAGAGAGTGGATCCAATGACCGGAGTCCCTGAGCCAGAAGAAACCCGAAAGAATTGGTGGACCACATGCGGGGTCGTCACCCGTTCAAGGGTTAGGATCACTCTACAAGATTGGAATGAGCTGACACGAGCGGAGCGGTCGTCCCTGTTTGAAGAAGTGAAGCGATCATTCAGATTCCCAGATGAAGCCGAAGCCGATTTCTGCCGAGCTACTCTATTAATGGCAGGGAAGTGTTGGAGGAATTTTAAGCACAGACTGGTGAGGGATTATCTTAAGCAAGATAAATCGCTTGTCAGGCATACCCGGATGTGATAAAAGATGACTAGGTAGAATTATACGCCTTAAAGTCGTCACAGGAGTTCCAGGCAGAAAGCTAGAAGGGACAGGAGCTAGCTAGGAGGAACAACCACACACACGTTCTCAGCACCTTAGGGTACATCGGTGCTTAAGAAGAAATGGGCAAAGAAAGAGGAGGAAACGGAGAAGCACGGTTTGCAGTCTGTGTTCTCCGATTTCAGCAACAGCCACATCCGAGACTGGTGCAGTGCGAGGACTAAGGTAAATTCTTGTGGTGAACGCGTCTGGCGAAATCCGAAAGATGAGGAGGTTTACCATAAATGGTGGACCTAAATGAGCAGGCAACTCAAGTCGCTTGGTAAGGTGCTTTGATAGATAAGGTGATAAATAGTTATCCAAGGCTGTTCTCATTATCCAAGGCGGTTTAGGATGTTTAACCATCTCGAATAAACTCTTATCCGAGGCACCACTAGTACATAATTGTTTATACGAGGCGCCTTATCCGAGGCGGTTAAGTAGAAGCGCCACGAATAAGAAACGTCGGAAGCGGTTTAGTACGAAAAAACCGCCTCAGATAACGAGTCTGGGAACAATCGCCACTGATAACGACCACATCCGAGGCGGTTAGAAATAAGTAACCGCCTCCAATGTTATCCGAGGCGGTTATATATTGTCAACCGCCTCGGATATGTTATTACATATCAGAGGCGGTTTCTGATATATAACCGCCTCCATATATGTAATATCCGAGGCGTTTATATGGATTTAACCGCCTCCAATATGATTCACAGTATTAATTGTGCTCCACGAGCAGACAGACGACCAGTAGGTAGATATGTCTTGAATGTGGCGATTTGCTGGTGATTTTTGAGCTATTTTCTGGTGATTCTTCGGTGGAGAAGTTACATTTGGAAGACTATAGTTGGAGATAATACTTCTTTGTTGGTTACCAAAGGTTAGTGCATAGTTTTTGATTCAATTCATCCAATAATTTGGTGATTTTGCTTTGTTATTGGTCATTGAGAATATACAATTATATGATCATAATTAGATTGATAGAGATGTTTGAATTATCGTATGGTTCAATGCATTGCAAGATGTGTTAAGGTATTGAAATTTTTAAGGAATTTTTTGGGTAAAAAGAAAAATAATTAATGATGGATTTATTTTTGGCTTATTTAATTTTCATATGCAAGAAGTGCTAATTTGGTAGTTATACATTAGTAATTGAAGAGAGTCGACGCATATAGCTTAGTTATATTAGTCAATTAGTACGGTTAGTTATTTATCTTAGTTAGTTAAGCGGGTTAGTAATTATTTTGATAATTCAGTTAGGTTAGTAATTGAAGTAATGATAAACTAATGTCACGAAGTCGATGCACTTCATATTTTGAACTAAAATTTCAACTTTCCACATGCACGGCTTAGATGGATCGATCAAGGATGTACGGAGCTCGCAACACAGAAGCGTATAGAGATGGAGTGAGAGCATTTATGGTAGCTGCCAAGGCGGGACATATTGAAAGAGGGCAGAGCTGACACGTATTGTCCATGCGTAGATTGTGGTAACGTAAGGACTTTCGAGCTCCATCATATTGAGTACCACATCTTCAAGAGAGGTTTTATGGAAGGGTATTCAACTTGGACCAAGCACGGTGAAGATGAAGCCGTAGTATCAGATGATGGTATCTGTGCCGATGAAGAAGCAACCGATATGCCATTTGATATCGGTTGTGATTCAAACCATAAGATGTCCGACGATCCTAACTCGATGCGTGAGCTGGATTAGATGTTGCGTGATTTCGAAGGGCACGAAACTGAGGGAGAGTACCAACAATTCCTAGGCTTGATGGGGGCCTCGGAGAAACCGCTATTCGCAGGATACAAGGCTAAGTTCACTTTGTTATATGCCGTGCTTGAACTATTGAAGCTGAAGGCGAGCAACAGCTGGTCCGACAAGAGTTTCAACGAGTTGTTGGGCCTCCTAGGTGACATGCTTTCGGAGGGGAATGAGTTACCCATAAACACATACAGAGCGAAGAAGGTGCTTTGCCCGTTGGGACTGGAAGTTGAAAAGATACATGCATGTCGGAACGACTGTATCCTATACCGGAAAGAGTTTGCAAAGCTACATTCATGCCCTGTGTGCAAGACTTCTCGGTACAAGGGTAAGATTGGAGTAGAAGGAGCTGACGAATTTGTCGAGGCAACGAAGGGGACTCCTGCGAAGGTTGCTTGGTACCTGCCTATAATCCCGCGCCTAAAGTGTTTGTTTGCAAACCCGAAGAAAGCAAAACTGTTTCGCTGGCATGAGGAGGAGCGGAAGACGTCCGATGGAAAGCTCAGACACCCTGCCGATGCTATCCAGTGGAGAAACATCAATAGGAAGTATCCCCGATTCGCTACGGAAAGTAGGAACGTAAGGTTTGCGCTGAGTACAGATGGAATGAATCAATTTGGCAACATGAGTAGCCGACATAGCACCTGGCCCGTACTTCTCAGTATGTACAACCTATCTCCCTAGCTTTGTATGAAACGGAAGTATATTATGATGTCTGTACTTATCGAAGGGCCTAAGTAACCTGGTAACGACATCGACATGTATTTCCAACCGTTGATGGATGATCTAGAAACACTATGGAACACAGGAGTGCAGGTATGGGATGCGGACAAAAGAGAATACTTCACTCTGCGGGCCATGCTGTTCTGCACAATCCAAGACTTTCCCACTCTCGGCAACACCTCCGGTCAGACGGTGAAAGGACACAAAGGTTGTGTCATATGCATGGAGAATACCATGAGCCTAAGTCTCAAGAATTACGGGAAAGTCATGTACATGGGTCACCGGCGGTTCCTACCTGTAAGGCACCGTTACCAGAGATGGAAGTCACAGTTCAATGGAGAATGGAGAACGATGCGAAATCAAGACCAATAAGCGGTGCAGAGGTTTTCGAGAAGGTTAATGATGTTGACGTCGTGCTGGGAAAGGGTCGGAAAAAGAAGGCCGCAGATGAGTCTGTGTACTGGAAGAAGAGATTGGTGTTCTGGGACCTACCGTACTAGAAGGATCTAGACGTCCGGCACTGCATCGATGTGATGCACATAGAGAAGAATGTCTGTGACAGCGTGCTGGGTCTACTGCTAAACATGAAGGACAAGATGAAGGATGGCATCAAGGCCCGACTTGACATGGTTGACATGGGAATCAGGCCAGAGCTGGCGCCTGTACTACTGCCTAACGGGAAGACATACATCCCCCCTGCCTGTTACACTTTATCCAAGGCCGAGAGAACCGAGTTTTGCAACTTCTTGCATGGCGTGAAGGTTCCGTCGGGCTACTCCGCCAACATCAAGAGGCTCGTCTCGATGCAGGACTTGAAACTAATTGGCATGAAGTCTCATGACTGCCATGTCATGATGACACAGATGCTCCCAATTGCAATCAGGAATATTCTGCCGCCTAACGTCCGAGAATCAATCACCAACCTCTGCTTCTTCTTCAACAAGATCTCACAGAAGATGATGGACGTGTTCGAACTAGATGATCTGGAGTTAGCAGCGGCAGAGACTATTTGTCAGCTAGAAATGTATTCCCCCCCTCTTTCTTCGATATAATGGTGCATCTCATCATCCACATCGTCCACGAAATCAAGATGTGCGGGCCCGTCTTCCTTCGGAGCATGTACCCGTTCGAAAGATTCATGGGAATCTTGAAGCACTACGTGTGAAACAGGTATCGACCGGAGGGCAGTATTGTCGAAGGTTACACTGCGGAGGAGGTGGTCGAGTTCTGTGTTGACTACATGGAGTCGAACCAACCAATTGGCATTCCACGCTCTCGGCACGAAGGCAGGCTTGATGGTGTTGGGACCATCGGAAAGAAATCAATAACGGCCGATCAACCTGGTCATGCTCTCGCCCATTTCACAGTGCTGCAACACACGACCGCCATTGCCCCGTACATGGACGAGCACAGGGCAAAGTTAAGGCGGGAGCATCCAGATAGAACCGATGCATGGAGGACGAGAGAGCATAACAAAGAATTCAACAAGTGGTTCAAGGAGCGTCTTTGTTTAGGTGCCTCTAGCGACATTCTAACCTAGTACGTGAAGGGCCCAACATTCGAAGTCATCACTTGGTAAAGATATGACATTAACGGATACACATTCTATACTAGAGATCAAGATAACAAAAGCACATTTCAAAATAGTGGGGGCCGCATAGAGGCTTCTGACATGAGCGGTAAACGGAGCTGGTACTACGGGTTCATCGAGGATATTTGGGAGTTGGACTATGTGTACTTCAAATTCCCATTATTCCATTGCCATTGGGTCAATCTACAATCTACGAAGGTCGATAAGTACGGCTTCACAACAGTAGACCTCCAACGTGTTGGATTCAAAGATGACCCCTTCTTTCTAGCCAATCAAGCTCACCAAGTGTTTTATGTGACCGACCCGGCGAAGAAAAATCTTCATATTGCCCTACAGAGTAAAAGAAAGAGATTGTGGGAGTTCAGGGAGTGGTGGATGAGGACAAATACAAGGTCTTTGAAGATGCACCTCCGATGCAACATAGCATTAGAGACCCGATTACTGATGAACCAAATGAAGCGATGTACGCACATCAAGATCATCAAGAAGGACTAGAGTTCGAAGAGGGAATGGCTTGCAAGAAGAAAAGGACGAGGAAGTGAAGATAATTTGAGAAGTGCTGATTTTGTTGGTTGAAACATGCAAAGGTTGTAGAATGATGATATATATATTTGGGATGTTCATGGTAAAGGTTGTAGAGTTGTGCAAACCTTTGAAGCAATGCAATCCTTTGAGATGTTCATGACTTTTTTTGAGGAAGTGTTGATTTTGTTGGTTTGAACATGCAAGAAACATGTATGTGCAAATGGTGATGTATTTATGTTGTTGATATCTGTGTGTTGTCAATGTATATGTGCAAACTAATGGTGTTGTATTTGTGATGTTATATCTGTTTGCTATCAATTCTGAAACTGTGAACTGAATTGTGCAGAAAGTTTAGAAAACCTATCCGAGGCGATTAGAATTTACCAACCGCCTCCTTTATATATATCCGAGGCGGTTATATCTAAAAAACCGCCTCCGATATGTATATCCGAGACGGTCAGATAAAAGTAACCGCCTCCGATATATATATATCCGAGGCGGTTAGATAAAAATAACCGCCTCCGATATATATACGTATCCGAGGCGGTCAGATCCACGTAACCGCCTCCGATATATATATATCCGAGGCGGTCAGATCCACGTAACCGCCTCCTTTATTCGTAATTGGAGGCGGTCAGATCGGTTTAACCGCCTCCGATATGGCCCGTATAAAAAACTCAAACTGCCTTCACCCGCGCGCATTTAACTCCAAGCATTCACCAGCACCGTCGCCTCCGACCCTAGCGCCGCCGCCCCCGTCCAGCGCTGCCTCCTCCGAGCACTGCCGCCCTCGAGCACCACCGCCTCCAACCCCGAGCAACGTGGCCGCCTCCCTCGAGCGGCGGCTTTCCCGAGCTCCTCCCCGACCACCACCGCCGGCCTCTCCTCCTCCTAGAACCGCAAGGTAGGATTTCTTTGCCCAAGCAATACAAAAGTTATCCTGGATTTCTTTGTCAGCAATTTGTGAGGCTTATTTTATCTAGTAGTTGGATTTGCTACGGGGGATCTACTTATTGACGAGTCCTCATCTATATTTTCTTGAAGGAGTCCTCTCCTTTATCGTTCTAATGTACATCACACATGATACCTTTGTAAATTTCTAACATATTCCTTTTGGAGGTGTATCCCTGAAATTTGCTAGTTTACAAATGCATAGGTAGAAGTCACATTTTATTACTTTTACATATATTGTCTTCGGACTAATGGTCAAAGGCTCAAAGTTGCATACGGGAGAATTTAAAAGTCAAAACTATGAAGACATTGTAACATGAGGATGCAAAGTTTAGAGAAACTAAATTTGCAAGTGTTAACAGTGGCTGGTTCGATGTTCCCAATAAGCATTGAATTGGAGCATGAGGGAACTCCAAACAAGGAATAAACAAAACGGGCACATGTTTTTTGATGCAAACATTCTAAGGAACTATGAAAACATAACACGGAAGTGTAACTAACCTTTCATAGGTTCATTAAAAAGGTCCATATGGAATAGAGTATAGCATTACAAGTAGTTTACTTAAATTTGACAGGAAAAAGTCAAACTACTCATGTCAAATATAGTTCTCATCCCAAATACAATCTACACGAACTTGTTTCCCAATAAGTGAAAATTAACAAATGCAACATGACCTTTCAAATAGTCTATCAGCTCGTCTTTCAGTGTGAATTTTTTTACCTGTGTAGGCAAGTGAAAGAACAAACAATGTGCCTTTCCCTCTGTTCAGACCTAAGGGAACAAACATATGCGATTTACTATGTCTTCACGAGAGATTTCTTAGAACAACTTTGATGGAAAAATGGGTTGGCAACTCAGTACCCATCTAGATAAGAGAGGCTTGCTATGATAGCCATGCACGTTTGACCTAGTTAGATTACATAATTCTTGTCCATCCAACTGCTCTTTCTCAACAGCCATAGGAAAATATGGGTAATTTCTTCTATACGTATTCTCATATCCATATATCTGCCTGCCTGAAACCAGAGAAACTTGATGTAATATGTGGTTCTGTTGGTTCTCGCAATAGCATGTTAGCCTTATATATATATATATATATATATATATATATATATATATATATATATATGCCATGTGGTAGTCAAGCAATCATGTGCCTTTCCGTATTTGTCATGTTGAATTGGTTATGCTAATGCTACTAGAATGGAGACGAACTCCCGGTCGTCCTCCCCTACAGTATCGCCATCGGGGTCGCCAAGACCGTCGACATCGTCAGGAAAGGCTTCTCGCAAACCAAGGAAGCCATCGGGTCGGCCGAAGGGCAGATGGGTAGTTCAAAGCTTGGATCCGGTGACCGGAGTTCCTGAGCCGGAAGAAACCCAGAAGAAGTGGAGGATGTTATGCGGGGTGGTCGCCCGTTCTAGGGTTAGGATCACCCTCGCCGATTGGGGTGAGCTGACACGGGAGGAGCGGAGATCCCTGTTTGAGGAAGTGAAGGGCTCCTTCATGTACCCGGAAGAGGTCAAAGCCGAATTTTACCGAGCTACCATATTGACGGCTGGGAAGTGCTGGAGGAATTTCAAGCACAGACTGGTGAGAGACTATCTGAAGCAAGAGAAGTCACCTTGCCAGGCATACCCGGATGTCTCCGAAGAAGATTGGGCGGAGTTCTGCGCCCTGAAGTCGTCCGAAGAGTTCCAGGCAGATAGCCAGAAGGGGCAAGAGCTAGCCAGGAGGAACAAGCACCCGCATTTTCTCGGCACCTTAGGGTACGTCGGTGCTAAGAAGAAGTGGGCGAAGGAGGACGAGGAAGCGGAGAAGCACGGTCAGCAGTCGGTGTTCTCGGATTTCAGCGACAGCCGAATCCGGGACTGGTGCAGGGCGAGGACGAATGTGGATCCTCGTGGTCAATGCGTCTGGAGAAACCCTGGAGACGAGGAGGTCTATCAGAGGATGGTGGGGCTTAATGAGCAGGCATCTCAAGGCTCGTTTGTGCCAAGTCGGGAGAAAGACATACTCTCCGAGGCCATCGGCACCAGAGAGCCGTATGGACGCACCAGGGGTTTCAGTAATCTCGCAACATGGAGTAAAGCCTTCACCGGGGACACGCGGGAGGCACGTCGGCAGAGGAAGCAAGCAAGAGCCGAGCAGATGAAAGCGGAGATACGGTCGTCCCTTGAGGCGCAGTTTGAGGAGAGAATAAGGGCGATGGAGGAGAGGCTTTCAGCACAGTACCTGCAGGACAGGGCACCAGTCGCAATTAGCCCGGGTGCCCGCCGCAGTAGTTGTGCCTCGGGTGCGGAGGATTGTTCTCCCGACGACCGGATTGGGGGTCCGACGCGGTGCAAGATGCAGATACAGTTCGCTACGACGAACTTCTCGATGGACGCCGCGTACGGTCAGGTCTGGCCATCTGCTCCTGGAACGGTGATACACGGTGTCCCGTTAACGCCAGGCTTCGCACGAGTGCAGGTCGAGTCAATCAACCAGACCTTCGCTAACTGTCCCTTGCCGAACGCGCGAGAATCTAATGAGATGCAGTTGCTAATCGACGCGGTAGGGTCGTTCGTCCAGTGGCTGAAGAAGGACATAGTCCTGGAATCAGCACCGAGCGCACCGTCCGTTCCTCCATGCTCGCTAGATCAAGGGATGCTCAGCTTTTCACCGGTGGTTGCTCGATCTCCGCCGGAGGTTTCGAGGTAGCTCGTCCTTCCTCAGCCACTGCCGAGCCTGCCACATGTCGAGCTTCCACGTTGTTTGCTACCCCCTCAACTCTTGGCACTACCACCAGTGGAGAGCTCATGGCCAAACCATGTTCCAACAAAGAGACAAGGGGCCACATCCAAGCTGAAAGTATACAAAGCCAAGAAGTCTGCTTCAAAACAGGCGGCTGATGTGGAGTATCCTTTAGCGGAGGTAGCTCGCCAGCACGTGCCGGGACAACCTATGATTGATGCTGACGTGAACCTGGGCGTAGCTTACCGGACGCTTCATGACCATTATCTCGATATGTCGAACAGGCCGTTCCCAGATACAAGAGTCGGCGTCGTAGTCTACTTCAAGGAGGAACATTTCAAGCATCGCCAAGGGAATATGTTTCCCGTGGATTTCTCGGACATCTTCAACCTGATGCACTTCCGTGAGCTGGACGCCAGTCTCATGAGATGCTTCACGCTGTAAGTCCTTACAACACAGCACCTATTTGTTTTATCACCGCTAAATGCCTACAATGTAAGTCGTTCTTCTCCTGTACTCAAATACATGATTGATCTTAGCGAAAGAAGAAAGCTTAAGAACTTTGTGGGGTTCGGCGACCCACATTTGATCTCGGCCCAATGCATCGCGTCAAATAAGAACATGGTGCAGGATTACGTCGTGCATTTACTCCATGAGTACTCCGCACGAGATTACATCCAGGTTGCCTATAACATCGGGTAAGCCACATCCTTTGCAAATTCTCATGGTTCGACGGCTAAACATGTAATAACTTCGTATCGTATAACCAGGGGCCATTGGATCCTCCTCGTGATCGTGCCGAAGTGGAATAAGGTATGGTACCTTGATTCCATGAGGCGTAGCATTGACGCGCGCAAGCAAGGGTACGTGGACATCATGCGTCTACTCGACGAGTGAGTACCAAAACTTTCTACTTCATCCATGCCTATTTTTTCTTCTTCACAAAGGAAATGACAGTTCGATGCTAATTGTTTTGAATCACCTAGAGCATTTGACACGTACGTCAAACATGGAGGGAGGCACAAGGAGGTCAAGAAAGGAGTGGCCGTCAAGTTACATCATGACTCAAAGTTTAAGGTATTCCGTAATGTCCTTGACTCCTCGAACTAATGCCATCATACTTCTGCCCTCTATACCTAATCGATATTCCTTTTGTAGTGCCGGCAGCAGCTCGAAGGGACCGACGCCTGTGGGTATTACGTGTGTTTCCACATGCTAGCCCTTTGCAGCAACCCAAAGTACGGAGATCTAGCGGTACGAAACCATCGCCACTAACTAATGTCTAATGTTTAATCATGCTATTCGCCCTGAGTGTAAGCCTCATGTTTTCAGGGAGCGGAGCAAACCATGGCAATCAAACAGTTGGAAGATATGGACATGGCCCAGATTCGGTCGCACATCGCTAGCTTCCTAAACAACAAGGTCATTAGTCCCCAAGGACGCTTCGGTTCCTCGGAGGCATGCTAGGAACTTAGGATTGCAACTAGTTAGATCATTACTTAGGTTTCTAGTTAGGTCATTACGTACTTCATTGGTTGCAAAGTTCCAAAGTTTGTAGTTATCTATCCAACTTGTGGTTTAAAATGACAAGTGCACTTGATGTTTCTAAATATCTTGTTCATTTTTCCTCTCACTGCAAACGTGTAAGTGGGTTTGACATAACTATAACTTTTTCTTGTGAATATCACTCTTTTACAAATGAGACTTCTTTATCAACAGATATCGTGCATGGAGGCATCAGCGAGTGGTTCTATTCATGTGAAGAACTTAAGTGAATTAGTTTTTTGAATTTGATCAATATCTCCGCTGTTAATTGAGTACATGTCTCAAGCGAATAAGTTTTGTAATAATGTATGCGTATATATGTGAATGTTTGTAGTTTATGTCTTGTGGTTGATGTGAAATGATTGAAGTGTGCTATATAAATCTGTTGTGCGTGCTGTGATTTGGATATATGTTGTATATGAACTGTTTGCTTTTTCAGGGAGGATAGTAAATTAGGCAAAACAATGCCTGTCCAAAAACATATCCGAGGCGGTTGGAAATAAAGAACCGTCTCGGATGTTTTATCTCAACCGGCTCGGATAAGGACTTATCGGAGGCGGTTACACTTCACCAACCGCCTCGGATAAGGAGTTATCGGAGGCGGTTATGTTATCTTCACCGCCTCCAATAAGACATTATCCGAGGCGGTCAGTGAAACTTAACCGCCTCCGATAAGTCCATATCCGAGGCGGTTGGTAAATTTTAACCGCCTCTGATAAGGCCTTATCCGAGGCGGTTCAGTCAAGAGAACCGCCTCGGATAAGCTCATATCCGAGACGCTTGCGTGACCGCCTCCGATGCATGCCCCCCATATCCGCAACCACTCCGTGGAGGCGCTTGCGATAACCGCCTCGGATGTGCTATTTTAACCGCCTCGGATATGGATTTCTGTACTAGTGCGCTTGCATAACCGTCTCTGATACCTACTCCATATATATCTGCAACCATTGTTTCGAGGCGGCTGGTATAACTGTCTTGGATATTATATTTGAACCGCCTCGGATAACGTTTTCTGTACTAACGCGTAATTATGTTCTTGCGAGTTGCAAGGACGCACAAAACGCCCAATTTCACTTGCAAGTTTACTCGTTAATGGAGCGGCCGGCCAATATTTCATGTGTCTGGCCCATTCTACGTGTGTCTGGCCCATTCTACGTGTGAACTAGATCTATCACATTATACGATGTCAGCGGAGACTTCTCAATAATTCTCGTCTCACTTAACAGCCAGCTGGGTAGGATGTATATTAAATGGTCTAGCTTTTCACAACTCCAAATGCATGATGTATTCCGGTTCGGAAAAAAATGCATGATGTATCGTTTGAGGCATGTGAAATTATACTTGCTCTCATGCTCAGGGAACCAGAAATTATTTTGCTTCTTGCCCACAACTAATATATTATCATAACTATATCTAAATATTATCTAGCATTGATCTGGTGTAGCTTAATCATTAATAGCCCACATATTCATAGTTTTACACTTTATAATTAAATAATCTACCTAAGCTTTAAGTTTATGTGTTTATCTGCTAAAACGACCGGTTATATGAATCTTAACTCCACGTGCTAATCTATCATCATATATAAGTACAAAAAATTTAAAATAATTAGAGACTTTGTGCAATTTGCATGTGACACTACGCTAGTTAATACAAGAAAACAGTAACAGCCTTATCTACCAATGTATTAGTGTCTTTGTTCTATCTCTTGATAAGATGAATGTGTATAGATTTCTCTGCCATTGCACATGCAGCCCTCGCTATGAAAGCCGTTCCCCCTTTTCTGTCATAATTGATATTAGGGTATTACTTATTTTCCTATTTTATATATTTCCTCGTGTCAAAAATAAATAAATAAATATCTGTTCATAAAGAAGATATATTAGAAATAGAAACAAATCATGAGTTGCATGCTTACGCGGCAATATCATGAGTTTGCTAGGACGAGCAATGTTTCCGCGCGGCACATTCTCATATCATAAGCTGGCGATATTCCCATCAAATCGTTGGACCAAAGCTAAATATATGAAAAAGTAACTACCTATAGTGCTCCAAATAGTACACTTGCTGAAGAACTTTATGACTTATGATCGGTTGAAAGAAAAATGTGATAGCGAGGTGCCCTCCACTAATTTGACTAAGCCTCGAACTTGTTCACCGCCACTCCATACTCAAATCACATACACACTTGCTGGCCACCTCCCTCTTCTCACCTATAAATACATGCCCAAGCTGGTCACATATTCTCATTGCATAGACACACACACAAACCCTCTTGCAACCTAGCTGAATTGCCATGGCTTCCTCGCACGCCATTTTGATCCTTTCCTTGCTTGTGTTGGCATCGTCATCACACTCGTGCAGGCTAGGATGATGCCAAGTGATCACGCACAAGTGGACGCCATAAAAACGAGCGAAACTCCATACTCAGCCTCTCCAGATTTGCTGCAAGTATTCATGGCGCCACCACCTCGAATGCCGGTTGCGTTGAACGGCAAGACAGAGATCGCCGTCGCCGACCGCAGGCGTGTTACACAGGTCGTCCAGGGGTCGGTACCGAGTCCAGGCGTCGGCCATCATTAGCTCATCTTTTTCTATATATGTTAATACATGCATTGTACACATATATGCCATCCAACATCTTGCTAGTTGTGTAAAGATGAGGTAACAAGCATAGATATACGTGTAACCAATAAATGCATCCATCATCCAATTATTCATATTTTCATTATTTAAATAAGTATATATATATGTATCACTACATATATATGATGGTGAATGAATGAATATATAACGAATTCTCTACTAGGTTTTATTTTGATGTGGTTGGAGTGTTTCACCAATTTTAAAAAAAATTCCTTGAGGGTCCTTGTGAAATTGAGTGTGAAGCAACCGGCTTATTGGATTGCTGCGTTGAATACTCCATCTTGCGCGGAGAAACATTCCCTAATTTAGAGTTTAGCAGTTACTTAACTAACTAGCTTACATCAATTTGGTCGCTGCCGTCGAATTACGACGCGCATGCATCTTGTTGCGTGCATTCTCTTAATTAGTTGTGTTCATGTCGAGTGCATGAGCTAGCGCAAACAATGTGACGACGTCTCTTGCAAACCTGTGATCTAACAAACTGACAAAAAACAAGATTGGTTGGGCGGCTACTTTGGAAGAACAATGAGGAACTTACGCGCAATGGAGATGCGATACGTTTTGATCATCTTATCATGCAATCATGGACTATATATAAGAGCCTAAGGTGGTCAATCTAAAGTGTCAATTTTCAATCCAACATGTTGTCACACATGCATGCATGCAGCTACCTAATTTATGCACCATGATCCCATCAACATGCTAAAGGAAGGGTCTCTCTGCAAAAGAAAGAATTAAAGGAAGGTAGCTGGTAAATGAAACATTTGGTTCAATTAAAATCAAATGACATTTGAAACTGACTGTAAATGATAATTCATTATTGATATTATTTTGATTCATCTGATGATGTAATCACGCTAATGAAAATTCTGGAATTGTTTTGCATACAGAGATGATTTTGTATTGCATGGCTAAACTTGCGTATGATCTCTGCGGATAATAAACCTTGCGAGTGATCCGGCCTAGCTATATATAAAAAGCAATCAAACATAACGTACTTTATTAATTTGGTAATATTCATTTTCTTGCTAAACTTTGGTTAGCCTGGAGTGGAGTAGATTCTCATGTTACAATACTTAATTTGAATCTTAACATTGGAAGTTACACGCATGACGATTCGTATGAAGTATGAGCATGTAAATTGTAGGGTTACGAGTAGGCTACACTAGCGTAAAATAAAATTTTCTACCGCGTAAACCAGGAATTGCTGTAGCAGTAGATCACGAGATTACCCCTTGTTGCGCAGAACCGTAGAGGAAGTAGAGTCGATGCAGCGGAAGCAGCTATAGTCGTACTACCTTCTCCTCCTCGTAGTTCCCTCGAACAGATCGTCTCCTCCTCGCGGTTCCCTCGGGCGGATCGTCCAAGCGTCACAGCTGCAATGCCTCCAAGGTATCCACACGTTCAGGGAGGAACGTCGCTCGTCCGGATTGCTAGATCCAAACGGGCAACCTTAGGCATGGGAGGGATGATAGCTAGGGCTTTGGGAAATCTCAGTTGGCTTATCCTAACACGTCCGCCCTCCTTTTATATAGACGTCCCCATAATGGGCTTCTACGTTAGAGGCCTATTAGGACTCTATGTCTAGTCTAATTCGGATTCTAATCCGAATTTAAGCTCCTGCCCCTTAAGTGTGCGACCCTATAGGTTCGCGCACATTTAGACATGAACCAAGTACTCCTATTCGGTCACTAATTGGTAGCGGCCCCTAGCAGGACGTGCCAACTCCCAAACGTACGTAAAGATCGTATCAGACGAACCATCACAATGTTATGTATGCAACTCCTTTTGCCTCACGATATTTGTCAAGCTCAAACTCGAGCTTGACAGCTCTTTCTCGATCGTGTGTCTCGGATTCCTTTACTAGGTTAACTCTTTAACCTTAAGTAGCACGGCCATGCATTTCTGGATCCGATCACTCGAGGGGCCCTGAGATATCTCTCTCATCACAGAGAGGGGCAAATCCCATCTCGATTTGCCATGACTCGCATCATGCTTCATGACAAACAAGAAGGCAGCATTTATGACTACCTAGTTACGGAGTAGCATTGGACAACCCCTAAGTAAGTCATTTACACATATGAAGTACATACGACAATCTCAGGTCAAAGGACATAGCGCACACATTGTATCTTAAGTTGGGTCTGTCCAACCCCATGTTCCATAATATATGCTCATACAATTGGTTCGACATCTCTATGTCCATGACCCGTGAAACATGATCATCAACCAATACATATGCTAGTCTATTATTCATATGTGTCCTCACATGAGTACCGACTAGGGACCAATTTAGAATAATCATTCAAGGTTAATATGAGTTCCACAAACAAGTCACATACTTACCAATCAATACAAATGATATTATTCAAGGAACATTTAATCATACTTACCAATCAATACAAATGATATTATTCAAGGAACATTTAATAAATCATGGATACAATGAAATATGATCATCCCTATGATTGCCACTAGGGCATATTTCTAACAGTCTCCCACTTGCACTAGAGTCAATCATTAAGATATCTAATACCCATAGCTCTTGTGTGCGCCTCATGCTTAGGTTGTGGAAGGGGCTTCGTCAACGGATCTGCAACATTTAAATCCGTGTGTACCTTGCATATCTTGACATCTCCCCGATCAATGATTTCCCGTATGAGATGAAAACGCCTAAGTATATGTTTGGATTTCTGGTGAGATCTTGGTTCCTTAGCTTGCGCAATGGCTCCATTATTGTCACAATAGAGATCTAAAGGACTGGAGGCACTAGGAACCACACCTAGTTCAGTGATGAACTTCCTTATCCAAACACCTTCTTTCGTAGCTTCAGAAGCAGCGATATACTCGGCCTCCGTTGTAGAATCAGCAACTGTCTCTTGTTTGGAACTTTTCCAACTAACCGCCCCTCCACTCAAAATGAATACAACGAGCTCTTCATCACCTCCATAGACAATGAACGCATCCTTAGTTCTTCTTAAGTACTTAAGACTTTCACCAGGGTCAGACTGGTATCTGCTCGTAACACTCAATGCATATGACACATCTGGGCGAGTACATATCATGGCATACATGATAGACCCAATAGCTGAAGCATATGGAATCTTACTCATGCGGTCTCGCTCATCAGTGTTCGACGGACACTGAGTCTTGCCAAGACTTATCCCATGTGACATAGGCAAGAACCCCTTCTTTACCTCCTGCATGTTGAACCGTTTCAACACCTTGTCAATGTAAGTACTCTGGCTTAATCCTATTAGCCTTTTCGATCTATCTCTATAGATCTTAATTCCCAAGATATACGCTGCTTCCCCTAAGTCCTTCATTGAAAAACTATTTTTCAGTGAGGCTTTAACGGACTCCAGCATAGGAATGTCATTTCCAATCAGTAATATGTCATCTACATATAAGATCAGAAATACGAGCGGGCTCCCACTAGTCTTTTTATAAACACAAGGCTCATCTTCATTCTTGATGAAGCCAAACCCTTTGACTACCTCATCAAAACGAATGTTCCAACTCCGACGTGCTTGCTTCAACCCATAAATGGATTTCTTAAGTTTGCATATTTTACTAGCGTTGTTTGGATCAACAAAACCTTTAGGCTGTGTCATGTACACATCCTCACTCAGGTTTCCATTAAGGAAAGCTGTTTTGACATCCATTTGCCATATCTCATAATCAAAATACGCAGTAATAGCTAGAATGATCCGTACAGATTTTAGCATCGCTACGGGCAAGAAGGTCTCGTTGTAGTCAACTCCTTGAACTTGTCGAAAACCTTTAGCGACAAGTCGAGCCTTATAGACGTGAACATTTCCATCCATATCAATCTTTTTCTTATAGATCCATTTGCACTCAATGGTTTTAGCGCCATAAGGCGGGTCAACCAAGTTCCAAACCTGATTATCCCCCATGGATTCTATCTCGGATCTCATGGCATTTTGCCACTTCTCGGAGTCTGGTCCCATCATTGCTTCAGTGTAGGTCATAGGCTCATCATTGTCCAACAATAATATATCGCGGGCATACCACCCTGGTAAACGGCGCGTCCTCTCTGACCTACGTGGGATCGGTTCCTCCTCAACTGTGGTCCCTCTTGGAAGAGTTTCCATGGCTGTGGGTTCCTCAATTGGATTTCCCCCGGCTGGGGTGTCCCCAACTAAGTCCTCCCCATTTGGATTATCTCGAACCTCTTCGAGTTGCACCGTTCTTCCACTTGTCTTTCTTGAGAGAAACTCTTTCTCTAGAAAAGCTCCATTCTTAGCGACAAACACTTTGCCCTCCTTTTGGTTGTAGAAGTAATATCCTAAAGTTTCTTTTGGATATCCCACGAAAAAGCACTTATCTAATTTAGGAGCGAGTTTGTCAGACATAAGACGTTTAACATAAACTTCACAACCTCAAATTTTTAGAAAAGACAAACTGTGACTCTTTCTAGTCCATATCTCATATGGTGTCTTATCTACTGACTTGGATGGTACCCTATTTAGCGTGAAAGCCGCTATTTCCAGAGCATAACCCCAAAATGATAATGGAAGATTTGACTGGCTCATCATTGATCGAACCATGTCTAACAATGTTTGATTACGCCGTTGGGATATTGAGGCATTCCGGGAGGCGTAAGTTGTGGAAAAATTCCGCAACTCTTAAGATGATTGCTAAACTCATGACTCAAATACTCGCCTCCACGATCAGATCGGAGAAACTTAATTTTCTTGCCATGCTGATTTTGTACTTCATTCTGGAATTCCTTGAACCTTTCAAAAGTTTCTGACTTATGCTTCATTAAGTAGACATAGCCATATCTACTAAAATCATCAGTGAAAGTAATGAAGTACTGAAAACCACCTCTAGCAGTCATGCTCATTGGTCCACATACATCAGTATGAACAAGTTCCAACAAGTCTGACGCCCTCTCACAATGACCCGTGAAAGGTGTCTTAGTCATTTTTCCAAGTAAACAAGCCTCACATATCTCGAATGATACAAAATCAAAGGACTTTAGAAGACCATCTGTATGGAGCTTCTTCATGCACTTCTCACTTATATGACCCAAACGACAGTGCCAAATATAGGTAGGATTCAAATCATTAGGACGAAGCCTTTTAGCATTAATACTATAGACAGGCGCATCATTGAGATTTAAAATGAATAACCCATTCACAACAGGTGCATAAGCATGAAACATCTTATTCCTAAACATGGAACAACCCACTACTGCAGAATGACCCTCTGCTGAACCCCCTCCACTGACGGGCGGATACTTGCCCGTCGTTGGAGGGGCTCACCTCTGACGGGCACCCAGAGGACCGTCAGCAGAGGAGTCTGACTGGCCGCAGGGGAAGACCTCCACTGACGGGCCCTTAAGTCGCCCGTCAGTGGAGAAGCAACCCCAGTGCCATAAATGACGGATCGACTCCACTGATGGGCGCGTACTAGCCACCCGTCAGTGGAGATGTGGTCTCCACTGACGGGCCCTATTCCTGACCGTCAGCGATGGTAGGTCCTGGGCTGACTTGGCACTTGCGGGTTACCACTGACGAGCTCCTTTTATGTGCCCGTCAGTGGTAACCTGGCTTTAAAAGACCAGAGGCGGCTCTCGCTGCTGGCCAGTGCTCGCGCGACCACTGGCCAGCAGCGAGCGCCGCCACCGCCACCGCCGCCAATCCCCCTCCCCCCCACAAACACTCCCCTTTCCCCAACCCTCCTCCTCTTCCTCCTTTCTTCCTCCCCAACTCAAGATCTCTCTAAATCTACATCTCCTCCCCTCTCCCCAACCCTCCTCCTCTCCCTCCTTTCTTCCCCCCCAACTCAAGATCTCTCTAAATCTACATCTCCTCCCCTCTCCCCAACCCTCCTCCTCTCCCTCCTTTCTTCCTCCCCAACTCAAGATCTTTCTACATCTACATCTCCTCCCCTCTCCCCAACCCTCCTCCTATCTCTCCTTTCTTTCTCCCCAAGCTCAAGATCTCTCTAGATCTAGATCTAGAATTTCTTCCCAAACCTTCCCCTCCTCCTCTCACTCTCTCCATAGATCTCTCTTTTCTCGCTGAAAAGATCGCTAGCGCTCGGTAATAATGCTCGCTAGTGTTCTTTACATTTTGTATATTATTTGATGTGATTTTCGGTCATCGAGCCGAGGCCTAGTGTTTTGTTCTTTTTCGTCGAATTGATTAGTTTCATGTCGTAGGTCTTGATCGATGGATCGTAGTTGGATGTACGACAACCGGGCGACAGAGAGTTGGGCTATAGCTTTGAACAAGTTTCTTGATGTCGTCGAGCGAGATATGAGGAGAAAAGGTGGCACAAAGATTTGTTGTCCATGTCGCGATTGCAAAAATTTGGTAATGTTCGATATGAGAGGGAGGGTGACGGTACATAGGGCGCTTAAGGGTTTCATGTCAGGCTATACACGTTGGACGTGTCACGGCGAGGAGGAGGAAGATTAGGTGTTATAGCAAGATGCTGAACATGGAGATGAAGAAGAAGATGAGGGGAGTATCGAACCTGACGCCGAAGAAGAAACGGGAAACAATTTGGCCGATATGATGCAGGACGTTCACATGGTGGAGCAGGTGGTGATAGATCCCCAGGATGAAAGAGAGGCTACAAAGTTCACGAGACTAGTTGAAGACTCGCAAACCCCGTTGTATACCGGTTGCGATCCTGAGCACACGCGTCTGTCGGTCACGCTGGAACTTCTAAGGATCAAGGCAGCCCATAATTGTCCGGACGAAGGCTTCGGCGAGACATTGGCTTATCTTGCAAAAGTTTTTCCGAAGAACAACTTGTTGCCTACTAGCACCGATGAAGCCAAGAAGGTTGTCTGCCCTCTTGGATTGGACGTGCAGAGGTTCCATACGTGTCTGAATGACTGCTTTATTTACCGCACAGAGCACGAGAAGCTGTACAAGTATCCTACATACAACACATCCAGATTCAAGCGAGGTAGAAACCAAGCCGATGATGAGGACCTAGTGACGAGTGGCGCTCCGGCAAAGGTTGTATGGTATCTTCCAGCCCTTCCCCGTTTGAAGCGTTCATTCGCTAACAAGAAGGAGGCAAAGCTGATACGTTGGCACACCGAGGGGCAAAAAAGTGATGATGGCATGATGAGACACCTTGCCGATGCTTCGCAGTGGCGGGTGATCGACGCCCAGTACGATGATTTCAGAAAAGATCCGAGGAATATCAGGTTCGGTATGAGTACGGACGGAATCAATCCGTTCAGCAATATGAGCAGCAGACATAGCAGTTGGCCCGTGGTTCTATGGATGTACAACCTTCCTCCATGGCTGTGCATGAAGCGAAAGTATATACACCTCCTATTCTCATTCAAGGGCCGAATCAACCTAGGAACGATCTGAAAGTGCTGTTGTTCACGACGGTCCAAGACTATCCCGCGTACGGATATCAGTCATGCCAGTGTGTTCATGGATACAAAGGATGTGTTAATTGTTTGGAGTCTACAACAAGTTTACACTTAAAGGGCTCTAAAAAAATCGTGTTCATGGGCCACCGAAGGTGGCTGAAACAGAATGACCCATGGAGGCAAGAGAAGGAATTGTTTGATAATACTGTTGAGATCCGTTCGGTGCCCCGGGAGAAGACCGGGCTAGAAATCTATGACATCATGAGCACAATGCCTCCTGTTACGTCGGGTAAGACACGACCGCCTATTCCCATGCAGGACGGCGTCTGGAAAAGGAAATCCGTATTTTGGGATTTGCCTTACTGGAGATTCCTAAGCACACGTCACAGCATAGATGTCATGCATGTTGAAAAAAATGTGTGCGACAGCCTACTTGGTATCCTGCTAAACATGTTAGATAGGACAAAAGATGGACCGAAGGCACGAGCTGACATGGAATTCTTGGTTATAAGAAAGAAGCTGTGGGCAACCAAGCAAACAACCAAATTGGGCATGGGTGTAATCAGAATCAAGACGGACTATTCCGCTGCTTGTTACACCCTGAGCAAAAAAGAGATCGTTAGCTTTTTGGAGTGCCTCCAAGGTGTCAAAGTTTCTTCCGGTTACTCGGCAAACATCGGGAGAATAGTTGACATGAAGACTCACCGACTAATTGGCATGAAGTCTCATGATTGTCATGTGATGATCACGCAGATACTTCCTGTTGCAATTAGAGGTTTCATGGAGCTAGGGGTCCGCAAGACAATCTTGAATCTCTGTCACAGAAGTCGATCTCGGTTACGCGTTGCCATAAACTGTAGGAGGAGATCATTGTCATACTATGCGAACTTGAGATGTACTTCCCTCCAGCATTCTTCGATATCATGGTACATTCTTCCATATCATCCCAGAGATACTGGACCTAGGTCCCGTGTTCCTACACAATATGTACCCCTTGGAAAGGTACAATGGGGTTGTGAAGCGCTACATTCGTAACAGGTCACAACCGGAAGGTAACATCATCCAAGGCTATGTTGCCGAAGAGTGTGTCGAGTTCTGCATGGATTACTTGGCTGATCAAAAGTCTATCGGCGTTCCTCTTTCGCGCCACACGGGTAGGCTCGATGGTGAAGGCTATGCACGCGGACAAAAGCCTTTACATGTCTATACTTCGGTACCGAATAGATCAGCTGACTATGACAGAGCACATCTCGTGGTGTTGCAACACCTTACGGTGGTGCATCCCTATCTTTGGATGCACATGGTAAAGGTAAAAAAAGAAAACCCAAAAAAGGGAGAAGCGTGGCTCTCGAAAGAGCACAACGCAAAGTTCGCAAACTGGCTAAAGAACTACTGGTATGAAAGGCCTCTGACAAATGATGAAGAAGAGATGGTCAAAATGTTGTCACAAGAACCTGTGAGCAAGGTCCTGACATTTCAAGCATATGATATCAACGGATACATATTCTATACGGAGGCTCAAGATAGAAAAAGTACGTATCAGAACAGTGGGGTGACGATAGAGGCTAAAACCGGTAACCGTAAGGACATATACTACGGTGTTATCAAAGAGATATGGGAACTGGACTACACCGTCACAAAGATCCCCATGTTTCGTGTCAGATGGGCAAAAAATGTCCATATCGACAATGACAAATTCACTACCATGACTTTACCTCCCCCGACATCTATTGACCCAACACAAGTCAGAGCAATCAGTGCCAAAGATAAGCCATGGGTATTAGCTAAACAGATCTCGCAAGTCTTCTACATAAAAGACCCGAAGGAAAAGAAGCGCCATGTCGTCAGAAAAGGGAAAAGGAGTATTGTCGGAGTCGACGGTGTAGTTGACGAAGAGGACTATGACCAATTCGACGACCCGGACTCCGAGCCAGAAGCTGTTGATCAGCGCCCTACCAAAAAGAGCAAAGGTACTAAGGATGCTGAGCCCTACATAAGACGTAGTCACGCCGAAGGACTAACGTATACCACCAAGAAGATCACTATTCATGAGAAGATTGTCGAAGACGACGAAACCTAGCGAGCTATGTGTGTATGTATAATAATGTCTTGGTTAATTTTGATGATTTCATATTGTGTGTAACGTATGTGTGTACGTGTGTATGTGTAACATTGTTGACTCGCGCTAAACGACAAACCCTAACCCGCGATGACATAACCCTAAAACCCTAACCTTAAAACTTAACAAACCCTAACCCACGCTAAACGAGGACATTTATGGTAATTACAATAATACATAACCATAACCATACACTGACATAAACCTAAACCTACCCTAAGTCTAGGTTATGTCCTAGACTTAAAACACATCAACACAATACCCGCCTACACTGACGGGCCCAAACCGGGAGCCTGTCAGCGTTAGCACTAGCACTGACGGGCGGGCACGTGGAGCCCGTCAGTGGTAAGACACTAACCGACGCTCCCACTTCCACTGACAGGCGCTTTAAGGAGCCCGTCAGCGGTAAGGCCCCTAACCCTAACGGGCATCCCACCTCCACTGACAGGCGTTTTAAGGCGCCCGTCAGTGGAAATACCACCCCTCTGACGGTTGTACCACCACTGACGGGCCGTTACAAAGGGCCCGTCAGTGGTAATCCACAACTTATATAAGTCCCGCGCGCTCATTTGAACCAGCAGCGAGACGGTTCCCCTCCCCGACGCCGCTAGGCTGCTCCGCCGCCCCCCGCCCCCGGCCCCGACGCCCCCGCCGCCCCCTCCGGCCCCGCCGCCGCCCCCTCCGGCCCCACCGCCCCCTCCGACGCCCCCTCCGGCCCCGCCGGCCCCTCCGCGCCCTCCGGCCCCGAGGCCCCCGCCGCCGCCCCCTCCGGCCCCGGTGCCCCCTCCGGCCCCGCCGCCCCCTCCGCGCCCTCAAGGTAGAGCCTGTTGATCCCCTTCCAACTGGATGGTTGACCCCTGCAGCCACTCCGGCATTCAGAGCACCATTCAACACGCCCAGCGGCATAGCCACTCAAAGATCAAATTCTTGATACAAGATGAATAAAAATGAGTGGTGAAATGAGAAATGAATAAGTATGTTTTTGGTAGTTCTAGCAGTTTCCGTTTGAATAGGTTTAGTTGTTAAAAATAAATATATAAACTGATGTATAGCACATTAGATTCTAGAAAATAGAAATGGTGCAGATTATTTCATTTCAATTTTTCAAGGTAAAGTTATTGGCTTCTCAAGTAGGATCAGAGACTGCAAAGAAAGGACAGTGCCATCAGAGAGTTTGAACAAAGCATAAAGCTCTCAAATTTTCTGATCCACTAATGATATTATGCATATCACACTAGAGAAATAAGCTAAATTTTAGAAGGAGAAAATATGGAGCAGAGTCTGCATCTTATGCTTGAAGCTCTTGTGAAGACTTGATGTAATTTGCCATGTGGACACCTAGAAGATGATGTGCTCGACTTCAAGCGTAGAAGTATTGTGCATGTTAAATTGTTCAAGGTCGTTGAGCATATGAATTTTGTAATGAAGCTAATAGAATGTAATTTCGGTGTCGTTTCTAATATATTAAACCGGGGTATAGTTTCTAGCTAGTCCAATAACAATTTTGAAGTGCTGAATAGTGTTTGCTTCCTTTTACTCACATATGAAATAAGGGGAACCATGTGTCCAATTCTATGTCCATGTCTCATTTTCATGTCAACCATATGTCAGGCCTAGCTGTCTCTGTTTGATTTTGTTGTGTGCTATGCAAGTGCGATTTTAATATATACACATTGGTTTCTTGCCATGTAAGTACACGTTGAGTTGAAGATATGTAATGTTGGTTTTCCCTAATCCCTGTAAAAAAAACAAAGGGCGTTCTGATTTCTGAATAACAATGCAGCAAATATTATTTGAGTTACATTAGTTTTGAAGCAATAAAGGCATAGTAGCTCTCCATGATCTCCATTAGTTTTGTAAGCTTGAGATATTTGTATATCATATGCTGAGATTGAGAATGCTGAAATTTTGGTGTATATATATTGGAATTGTTGTATATACCTAAAAAGTGTTGGGAGATACTCTTTGTGTTTGCATTGTCTTGATATGGTATCAAGGAAATAAACTCTTTCGTTATCTAAGTAAATATCTAATCGATGAGATTGCTGTGTTTAGGATAAGATCTATACTTGCTGATTAAGATCAATACAGAGCACAAAGAATTCATCTTAGTTCTCAAATGGCCGCCAGTACTACTCCCACTGGGTCGCCGACCCGAGAACTAGAGCCCGTTGATGCTAGCATGGCCCCCCCTCGACGTGGCAGCACCGATCGACACCCTGACCCTGGAGGCACCCAAGCAAGCTGCCTCCGAGACGGCCAAGGAACCTGCCCCCGAGCCGGCTGAAGAACATGCCCCCGAGGCAACCGTCACAGCTGGCCAAGAGGAACCTGCCTCGGACTCCAGCTCCTCCAGCGATGACTCTGGCTCGGAGTCAGGTTCTGAAGAGGACGAGGCGCCCGAGGAGGAAGTAGCGCCTCCGGCCCCGACCAGGTCTCAGAAAAGGAGAAAAGGCAACCAGTTGCCGGACAAGACGTATATCATCACTCGAGTCGATGACGTCAAAGATGTTCCAGCGAGTCCACATAAGGCCGCCCGGACCTTCAGCAATGCCTGCGGGTGCATAGTCCACGAACAAGTGAAGATCACATGCAAAGAGTTCAGCCAGTTGATTGAGTCGACCCGAGATGCTCTATTGAGGAAACTATGGGACAAGTACCAGATTCCTGCCGCCGACAAGGACAGAGTCAAAGTGCAAGCCCTTCGCATCATGGCTAGGGCTCTGAAGACTTGGCGATACGACACACAGAAAGTCGTGGACGACGACTGGGATACGAAGAAGATACAAAAGGAAGACTGGGAGGAATTCATTGCTCAAATAAAGAGTCCAGAATTCCAGGAGAAGAGTCGCTGGGGGAAGGATCTTCGCTCCAAGAACAAGTTAGACAACAAGCTTGGCAGCCGTGGATACCTAGGGAAGAGGCCAAAGTGGGCCATAGAGGACGCCAAACTAGCCGCGGCTGGGAAAGCACTTCCTTTCGCGCATCTCAGGGAGCCACGCGCCAGGGAGTACATGAGGGCGCACACAAGCTCTGACCCTGTGACGGGGTCACCAATTATAGAGTCTGAGGAACTCCAGGAGGTGGCCAACCAGCTGGTAACATCTCAACTCAGTGTCTTTTCTTACTTAGTTATGTTGCATCCAAATACGCTATCTTCTCATCAGGTAATATAACTTGCAGACAGAGCTGAGCCAGCAGCCTGGAAGCTCACAGGACTCCGTCACGAGCTTCCCGAGGTGGAACGATGATCTGGCGAGGCTCGACAGAAACCGGAGCATCGGGGCCGTGTAGTAGGCATCGGGGATGGCGTTAAGTGGGACAAAGTGTTTCCCCGAAACCCCGAGGGTTGCCGCCGCCCAAAGAGAGACAGCCAGGAGTACATGGAGAATTTGCGTGAGCAAATGCGGGAGATTGCCGAGCAGACGTGGGTACGTATGCAAGTGCTCGCAGTGCAAGGCGGTCCGACCATGCTCCCCGATATCCAGCCGTCTGGGTAGAGTAGCTGCGCATCCGCCTCGGAAGGCCGACCCGACTCACTGAATCAAATCGACAGCATCACCGTAAGTTTCATCCGCTAAAACGAGTCATTACAGTAAATCATGATTTCATTATCCTGACTGCAGTGAGGATGGCACATCTATCCTATGTTTCGCAGGAAACCACTAGATGCACACTCACGGTGCAGATTCCTGGCATGAAGGTGAAGGTTGCACACGGCCAGGTTTTCCCGACGCCGGAAGGGGGGCAATCCTGCACTGTGTTTCTATGCGGGACCACCATGCGAAGGTGCAGGTGGACATCGTCCTCAACGACTACAGTGACGTGTTAGTCCTCGTCCCACCTGAAGAGGAACTGATAAGGCTAGGGCAGTGCAAGAACTACTTCATCCAGTGGCCGAAGAGCCAAATTATTTTAGCTGCGGCGGCCTCTCCTCGCACGGCCCCATCTCCTCGCACGGCCCCCTCGTCCAACAACCCCTCTCCATCGGTTGGACGATCTCCATTGGGCCTCAGCCAAACAACTCCGACATTTAAAGACCTTGAAGACCATCTTGTCGGGGACCAGCACATGGAGCCGGTGTTGCAGTCCCCGGAGGCGCGGGAGGAACCCATGAACGATCCACCGGAAAGGCGCTTGGAGGCTCAAGGTGACCCACTGGATCAACCCAGAGTGAAGATTTTCTCTCCCGCCAACTTGTCGGAATAGTGGAAGCAGCGATGGCGGCAGGCAAGAGTCCTGAGCCGCTACACAGGAGGAAGAAAAGCAAGAAGAGATGGGCCGACACCAGCGAGAAGGAAAGAAAAGAGTAAAAGCAGATGAAGAAATCCTTAACCTTCTCGGCATCATCTTCTAAAATATCTACACGGAGCAAGGGTCTCTGGCGAGATGTTTTCCTTCCAGGTGAAGACTTGCTCCCGCAGGATGAGTTGGAGAATATTTCAGAGGACATGAAGGCGCTGCATGAAGATTACGTAAAGATGTCCAGAGATCCGGGAACATTTTGCCAATATTAGAAGGTCAAGGTGCCAAGAGATTACAATTTCTTCATGGAGAACGATCAGAACACCTTCGACATCAACTTTGAAGACCTCTTCAACATGTACAACCTCTATAGGCTTGACACCACGATGATCAGGCTATGGGCTCTCTACCAAGCCCAAGAGTGCAGACGTCTACGCAACTCCAATATTGGCATAATCGATCCGATATGCATGAACGAAGGCTACGCTGCGACCCAGGACGGTCGAGTCTTTTTGGAAGAATACCTTGCCTGTGTGTTCATCGTTCATAAGGATCAGGACTACATATTAGCCCCCTATAACCCTCCGTAAGTCCTTTAACTTAGCACCGTGGGAATTTTTTGTTACTTTCGCACGTATCTCCACCTGCTAACGTCCATTTGTTCACATTTACACAACGACCACTGGGTCCTCATTGTGATCGTTCCAATTTGGGCCAAGGCATTTTACTTTGACTCCGACGGGGCCAAGAGATCTGACTTCAGCAATATCACTCGTATCTTGGATACTGCATTTTTCAAAGCCAAGTTCACGGGACATAGTAAAATACCTTCAAAAGCGACAAAAATGGTACACCATTACAAATTCCCTTCCAAAATCCAGCCAGAAAATAGCGTCACATGTGGGTACTACACCTGTGCCCAAATGGACTGCTGGGTCTAGAGAAAGAACAAGCACTGGAAAGATATTAAAGAACTGAAGGCTTGGTCTGAGCTGGGAAGTAGCTTGTACGACTGGCGTCAGGACTTTGCCCGCATCCAAAGAATCTTCGCCAAAGTCATCAACCATGAAATCATCAATCCAATGGGTGAATTCTACGCCGGCCCCCAATTTCTGAAGCCAAACTTAAGCGGGCATTGAAGATTCCTTGTTTCCGAAACTGATGAACAGTTGGCACTATGTTCTTTATAAACTTAACAACTTTATTATGTAAATACTTGTGTTCTTTCATACCTGTGATGAATGGTTATGTGAAATTTGTGAATTTTTGTGAATATGTGTGAATATTTGTGAAATTTATGAAATTTGTGAATATTTGTGAATTTATTTATGAAATTTGTGAATGTATTCTGTGAAATTGGCGCTGAAAGAAAAATGCACCATGGCAACACTACTGACGGGCGGTTACAAAATGCCCGTCAGTGAAGGCTAGGCATCACTGACGGGCACCAAACAGCTGCCCGTCAGTGGTGATACCACGCCGGCCAATCCTGGAGGGGTTTTCGCTGACGGGCCTGTTGTGCCCGTCAGTAGTTATGTATACTACTGATGGGCTCCACGTCCATCAGTGGAGGTCACCCCTCCACTGACATTCCCAGGGTGACGGGCCCCCTGCCCGTCAGTAGAGGGGGTATACTGCCCGTCAGTAGTAGGCATCCTTGCAGTAGTGACCATTGTCCTCAATAACGAATTTATAACCATCTCTCAATAAACATGAAGGAGATATAATGTTTCGACTTAAACTAGGAACATAATAACAATTATTCAATTCCAGAATAAATCCTGAAGGTAGATGAAGTTGCATGGTGCCGACGGTCAACGCAGCAACCCTTGCTTAATTCCTGACGTGAAGATCAACTTCTCCTCTCGCGACGCTTCTACTCCTTATCAGCCCCTGCATCAAGTTGCAAATGTGAACAACCGATCTAGTATCAAATACCCAAGAGTTATTAGGAGAATCAGCGATAAATATGTCTATAACATTCACAACAAGTGTACCTGATGTAGAAGTCTTACTTCCACCCTTCTTCTTGATGGAGGCCAAGTACTTCTTGCAGTTTCTCTTCCAATTGCCAGTCTCTTGATAGTAGAAGCATACAGTCTCAGCATCAGGTCCAGTCTTAGGCTTAGGTTGAGGCTTGGGCTTCGAGATCGTATCCGGAGCCTTGCCCTTACCCTTCTTCTTAGCCCAAGACTTACCCTTCCTTTTGAAACTGGTTGTTTTTCTGCACGGTTGTCGGAGTATTATTCTGGCAATACTTAATATGGGGCGGTGTGAGCACAGCAAATTAGGACGGGTGCACACGGGAGACAGGATTTAGACAGGTTCAGGCCCTCACGGAGAGGTAATACCCTACGTCCTGTGTTTGGTGGCTGGTATTGCTTGTATCCCGAGTGCCGCAAGCCCTAGAGAATCGATCTCGAGGGGGCTTGAGCTATGAAACAATGGAGACTTAGAGACTTAGCCCGTTACCGATCGGAGGTCCCCTACTGGGCCTTATATAGGCGGCCGGGATAGGGTTACAGGAGTCCGGATCGGTTAACAGATTGATTTCCTATTCGGTTACAACAGATTCCGGGTAAGCCGGACGGGTATTAGTCCATGTCTTGTACTCCACGTTGATGAGGCACCCCCGTGTAGGAGTCGGACTCCGAGTAGTCGGCCCGGCCTGCCCTGTAGCCAGAGGGCCGGATTCGTCCTCCTTGATGATCCCCGGGTGCCATGTCATCATCAATGGTCATCACATGACTATGCCCTGCACACTTTTTAATGTCACACTCTGCTGTTTTAAGCATCCCACAAAGCTCATTTAGGCCCTTCTCCATGCCATGCATATGGTAGTTCGAGATGAAGTGCCCATAGCTAGGTGGAAGTGATGCCAAAATAAAATCAGTAGCCAACTCTTGGCTAATGGGAAAACCTAGCTTTTCCAGAGTCTGTGTGTAACCAACCATTTTTATCACATGTGAGCTTACGGGAGCGCCTTCTGCTAGCTTGCATTCTAGAAAGGCTTTAGAGACATTGAACCTTTCAGTCCTAGCCTGAGTCTGGAACATGCCTTTGAGCCCCACGATCATATCGTGTGCCTCCATGTTCTCAAATTGCTTCTGAAGCTCAGGTTCCATGCAGCCCAGCATAAAACAGCTAACCTCAAGAGAGTCATCAGTTGCCTTTTTGTAGGCATTCTTAACAGCAGCAGTAGCATTATCAGCAGGCACATCTGGGATTGGGGTGTCTAGAACGTGTTCCCTCTTATCTGCCCTGAGAACAATTCTTAGGTTACAGACCCAGTCCGAATAGTTTGTTCCATTGAGTTTCACATCAAGAATCGAACGCAAAGCAAAAGATTGTGGCGGGGCAGGATTGTTTGGTGGCATTGTTCTACAACAGAAAAATACGCAAAAATACTAAGACATATATCCATGAAAGAATAAATTGTATTAAACAAATTTAATAGAATGTACTCCCACTAAAATCAACATCCCTCTATTGATACTTAGTGATTCAAGACCCACAATTAACTACTCTACTAGTGAGCTTTTGCGTCACTGCTAGAAGACAAGTGAATTCGGTAAGCAACACTTTGCTAATCATATATCTATATGACTCTTGTTGTTGGGTGGCATCTCTATGCCTCGGTGCCCAACCCTTATGCCCCAAAGTCCATAACCGTTATGATGACTTTGTCAAGTTAACCAATGATATACGTGTAAGTGTCCGACATGAACCCATCTAATCAAGGAAAGTTAATGGCACCCTACTTTTGTAGACCTACCATTAATTTACGTGACATGTGATGGTGCAACCTTTAATTGGGAGGGCCTCAATTTAACTTAATATTATAGGAGGGATCATTCTACTTCTACCATGTAACATGCATAGGAGTAAAAACAAGAATAATATTCACACACATTCATATGATTGTGATATAGTATGGCCCCTTCTTATGGTGATCTCCATCGCCATAGCCTCTGTTCTCCATGACATCTTCATCTCCATGGTTCATGTACGTCATGCCTCCAAGTAATTGAGTCCTCCAAGTACTAATACAAGCTATTAAGCCTAACAGCTAGTAGTAGGTTTCATATGGATACGGAATCATCACAAGTCGACACGCAAACCGTTAATACAATAAATGACAGCCACTAGGCTCCAGCCTGGCTGACGTACTCATGACTCGCAGGTCATGAAAAATTTACACACATGCATCACATACATAATGGGCCATACTACACACATCAATCCTGCAAAAACAAGTTATGCATAGAAATCGCATCCTCCAGATTTAAGTGAACTCGTAATGCTTTTGGATCTTCTACGAAATACTCGGCGCTACGAACGGGGTTACGAGTAGGCTACACTAGCGTAAAACAAAATTTTCTACCGCGTAAACCAGGAATTGCTGTAGCAGTAGATCACGAGATTACCCCTTGTTGCGCAGAACCGTAGAGGAAGTAGAATCGATGCAGCGGAAGCAGCTGTAGTCGTACTACCTTCTCCTCTTCGTAGTTCCCTCGAACAGATCGTCTCCTCCTCGCGGTTCCCTCGGGCGGATCGTCCAAATGTCACAGCTGCAACGCCTCCAAGGTATCCACACGTTCGGGGAGGAACGTCGTTCGTCCGGATTGCTAGATCCGAACGGGCAACCTTAGGCGTGGGAGGGATGACGGCTAGGTTTCGGGAAATCTCAGTTGGCTTACCCTAACACGTGCGCCCTCCTTCTTATATAGACGTCCCCATAATGGGCTTCTACATTAGAGGTCCATTAGGACTCTATGCCTAGTCTAATTCAGATTCTAATCCGAATTTAAGCTCCTGCCCCTTAAGTGTGCGACCCTATAAGTTCACGCATATTTAGACATGAACCAAGTACTCCTACTCGGTCACTAATTGGTAGCGGCCCCTAGCAGGACGTGCCAACTCCCAAACGTATGTAAAGATCGTATCGGACGAACCATCACAATGTTATGTATGCAACTCCCTTTGCCTCACGATATTTGTCAAGCTCAAACTCGAACTTGATAGCTCTTTCTCGGTCGTGTGTCTCGGATTCCTTTACTAGGTTAACTCTTTAACCTTAAGTAGCACGGCCATGCATTTCTGGATCCGATCACTTGAGGGGCCCTGAGATATCTCTCTCATCACAGAGAGGGGCAAATCCCATCTCGATTGACCATGACTCGCATCATGCTTCATGACAAACAAGAAGGCAGCATTTATGACTACCCAGTTACGGAGTAGCATTGGACAACCCCTAAGTAAATCATTTAAACATATGAAGTACATACGATAATCTCACGTCAAAGGACATAGCACACACATTGTGTCTTAAGTTGGGTCTATCCAACCCCATGTTCCATAACATGTGCTCATACAATTGGTCCCTCTTGCAAAAACAAATCGTAGCTTCTCCAAAAAACAAAATTATTCTGAAGAACATATATAGGTATTAGACAATGCCATACAATGAAATTACAAGCCCTAATTCGATATGCAAAACGAAAATAAAACTTGCATCGAAAGGAGAAGCAAAAAGGCTAAAGATAAATCAAAATAGACATTCTCAAATATATTCATAATTTTCCATAGTCGTCGATATTTCACGCACCTTAACACCCCCTTAATTTTGTGGACACGAGAACTTTTTTTTCTATCCAGTGATCCATGCTAGTAGTTTGTATTTATTTATTTCTAAACTTTTTCGCAACCAAACAATTATTACTATAAATATAATTACCTCTTTCGTAAATACATAAAACTAGTTAATGAGGACCTCTTATTCAGTTAGTGGTTTCAAATTCTTGTATTTCTGAAACGCATACATGGTAATACTTCAATCATACTTTTTGGATATAAACAAATTTAAAGCGTGAAAAATGCCAAACATAGTCTCAGCTACTCCCAGTTCACAAAAACAAGCCGTCCTCGGGTTTTGGGATACATACAGATATACGGTCAAATTTTTGAATTTTTTATGCTAATTTGTTGTCAAATGTTTAGATTAGATACATGAAAATCATGTGTAGATTTGTCCAGGAAAGTATTTTGATAATGTCATAATTCTATTGAGTTTTATGAATATAATTTTAAGAAATTAGTGGTCAAATTTGTGTTTTGGTGAGCTTGTTCATTTCAAAAATGATTTTTATTTCAATCGGAAGAAATAGCATATATAGTACTCCCTCCAGTTCATGAAAATGTGACGTTTTGGATAACAACACAGTCTTCAAAATATAATTTTGACCACTAATTTCTACCTAATACACATTTAAAACCCAACAAAGATATAATATTATGAAATTACATTTCCAGATAAACCTATACATATGATTTTTCAGTACCCAATCTAAAAATTTAAAATGATATTACTAGCCAAAGTTTTAAAAGTCTGACTGAAAATTAAAGAATAGCCAACTACATGCAACAATTTACAACCAATTATGCGTGTCAAAAGTGGTATGGAATTAATCACTAAGTACTACTACAAAAGCTAACTGATTCGGTGCAATCACTTGACAACGCACCTGAGAGATCACTATCTTTCAATGGAAGCAACAAAACTCGAGCCGTCCAAATTGCCAGATTTCAGCCTCCCATGTTCTTTACTGGTCCATAAAGTGCCTTTCTAATTGGATCATTGTATGCATCATGAATCCGACATCTAGCCTTTAGCCGACATTACATATTAATCACCCATTTGTTATTAGATCGATCGCCCATTGAACTTATTTAGGCAACACGAGACAGTAGCTAGTGTTGAGCATTATTAATTTGTTGGTAAAAGATTTTTTTTACAATGTTTTTGTTTTGTATTTTTGGAACGTTGCTAACCGTCGGAGGTGGGGCTTTCTACTTTCTAGTGGGCGTGCTTTCGTAGCTGATGATTAGAAGGCGTCTTTTCAAGGAACTCCATTTGACAATGGAGACCACGCTTGTATAAAACTTTTAGGTTACATTTCATGGACCAGAACATTGCTGACAAGTGTGCATGGCATCCAAAGCAATCCCGGCTTTCTGCATAGCTGCACCACAGAAACCAGCTCGACTAGTATTTTGTTTCAGATCAAACTCCACTGAATGCTGCATAAAAAGGTGGTGAGAAATCAATTATTGTACTAACCCAGTGATGCGCTTGATTCATTCCCCTTCTAATTTTTTATTTTCGTGTAGCTAGGTTGGTTCACTGCTACAGAACTGGTCATTCGAGACCTCTCATCCTAGGTGGATCACTAAAATCCATCTCTGTTCTAGTAGACCTCAGGCGGTTCACAAAGAAAAACGTCTAGGTTAACTTGGAGAGATGCGAACCGCCTGTGATGACAAGTTATCACAGACGATTCTGTTGAAGAACCGCCTGCAATATGTGGACGACATATCACAGGCGGTTCTCAGTGATGATGGATTGTTTAAAACCGCCTGTGATAACGTGTCTATTTATTACAGTCTGCCAGACCGAACTCCTTATCTTCAATGTTTTGTTCTTACACACAACAGCAATGGCGGTGGAAGTCTTGCGATTTTTCAGCTTGGAGATTGAATTGAGCCCAAAAACTCTAGATTTGGAAAGGATATTGCATATCTCTTTCATATTGGTTATCTAAGGTTAGTGATTGGTTTAAAAGTTTGATTAATTTGCTAGATGTAATGTGGTAAAGAGATAGAATGTAGATTTAGTTAGGTTATGGTAAATTTTATTTGGCTTTCTTGAATTTGAGGCATAAATAGGTTTTAATTACTATATTGAAGTTGTGGCTAGCTGATTTATGGTGGCAAAATGATATATTTGAGTGGTTTAGATTTTATGAAAAAGAGAGATGTGTATATATAGCATATAGTAATTTATTATTTTAGAATTGATTTATCTTGTCTCATAAAACGATGTTGTAATTATCGAAAGGTTGTATGGAATGAAATTTTAAGAATGCTTTGATATAGTAAAAATCCACGTATTAATGGCATGATTAATTAAAATTGTGTTTATCAAATAAGTCATATATTAAGTTGTATTTGTCGTAAATAAACTTGTAGTTATTGGTAGGTCATATCTTGGTGAATGAAATAAAATATTAGTAATAATCATTCACATGTAGTAAAAACCATACTGACATAGTAATTGTTTGTTGTGAAATAAAAAGACTATTGATAATTATTACTTACATGTAGTCAAAACCGAATAGTAACGATAATATTAACTAATATTACATAGATTAATTGGTACGCACTTTGTGAGCCTCAATATTTTACACGAATGAATTAAATTTATTTAATTTGTCGTATAGATGGACCGAAACTGGATGTATGATGGTAACCGCTCAAGTGAACGGTAGTGGCGTGTCAGATTTCATAAGAGTCGCATAAGAGCATAAGTTCAACAGAGGGGAACAATATATTTGTTGTCCATGCAAAGACTGCGAGAATGTACACATGTTTGGGAACTCAGAATAGATCTAAGATCACCTAATTCATAGGGGTTTCATAGATCGTTACACATGTTGGACAAGTCATGGTGAGCAGCAGACAATCCAAGAAGGTGGTAATGACGACATCATGGAGGAAGATAATTATATGACAGATGATGTCAATTATGATTCAGATGAAGAAACATCATCGGATGATTTTCACCATTTAGATGAGATGATGTGCCATGCAGAAGGAAACCGTAATACGCGGGAGTATGAGAAATTCAAACTCTTGATGGGGGACTCGGAGAAACCTTTGTTTGAGGGATGCAAGGGTAAGTACACGAAATTATCATCAGTGCTTGAATTGTTGAAATTGAAGGCAAGCAACGGGTGATGAGACAAAAGTTTCACAGAGTTGTTAGGTCTCATAGCGGATATACTTCTAGAGGGAAACGAGTTGCCTAGAAGTACGTATCAAGCGAAGAATGTTCTTTGTCCATTGGGAATGGAAGCTCAGCGAATACATGCTTGTCCGAAGGACTGTATCCTCTTCAGAAAGGAGTTCGCAAACCTCCATGCATGCCCAGTATGTAAGTCCTCCCGATACAAATGTAAGGAGAAAGGCATCGAAAATGAGAGGGATGAGGTGACGAAAGGAACTCCAACTAAGGTCATGTGGTATCTGCCTATAATCCCCCGTCTTAAGCGTTTATCTGTGAACCCAAAGGATGCAGAACTGTTGCGTTGGCACACTGATAAGCGCAAGAATGATGGAAAGCTTAGACATCCTGCTGATTCCATCTAGTGGAGAAACATTGATAGAAAATTTGAAGATTTTAGGAGGGAACCAAGAAATATAAGGTTTGGACTAAACACGGATGGAATGAACCCTTTCGGAAACATGAACAGCTGTCATAGTACCTGGCCAGTGAATCTGTGTATTTATAACCTTCCTCCTTGGTTGTGCATGAAGCGAAAGTACATTATGATGATGATACTTGTGCAAGGACCAAAGCAACTCAAGAAAGATATAGATGTTTACCTAGAGCCATTGATGGAAGATCTCATTAAATTGTGGACCCATGGGGAAGATGTATTTGATGCTCACAAGCGAGAGAATTTCAATCTGTGTAGCTTGCTGTTCTGAACCACAAATGATTATCCAGTCTTTGCTAACCTTTCGGTGTAGAGTACGAAAGGGTCAAAAGCATGTACTAACTACTTGGATGATACGGCTAGTCAGTGGCTTAAGCATTCGGGAAAAACCATGTACATGCATCATCCTAGGTTCCTTCGGAGAGACCATCCGTACAGTCGAATGAAGAAACAATTCAATGGACAATTCGAGGACGGTACACCTCTGAGACAATTTAGCGGTATAGAGGTACATGACATGATAAAGGATATAAAAGTTACATATGGGAAGGGAAGCAAAATAAGGGCTACATGTGAGAAGGCTGTGTGGAAGAAGAGGTCCATATTCTAAAACTTACCCTATTGGGAGCACCTGCAAGTTCGTCACTACATTGACGTCATGCACGTAGAGAAAAATATGTGATAGTGTTGTTGGTTTGTTATTGAATATCAAAGGCAAAACTAAGGATGGTCTCAAAATACGGCTTGACTTGTTGGACATGGGAATCAGAAAAGGGTTACACCCAAAAAAGACTCAAATTGTTCGGATGTTCTGCGAACCTGCCTATTATACTTTGTCAAGAGATGAGAGAAAAGAGTTATGCCAGTTCCTGCACGGTGTGAAAGTTTCGTCCGGCTACTCCTCGAACATAACAAGACTTGTTTCAATGGAAGAGTTAAAATTGAGTGGCATGAAATCTCATGATTGTCATGTACTGATCACTCAGCTGCTCCCGATCGCTATTCGGAATATCCTACCTATGAAGGTTCAAGAGACAATCATGAGACTATGTTCGTTCTTTAACACAATATCTCAGAAGGTCATTGATCCTATAGAACTAGATGCTCTTCAAGAGGAGGTGGTGAAAACTTTGTGTCAGCTTGAGATGTATTTCCCCCCATCGTTCTTTGATATCATGGTGCATCTCGCTGTGCATCTTGTGAGAGAGATAAAGTGGTACGGACTTGTATTCCTTCGAAGCATGTACCCTTTTGAGAGATACATAAGAAGTTTGAAGCATTTCGTACGGAACTGCTCACGTCCGAAGGGAAGCATCATCGAAGGATATGCAATTGAAGAGGTCGTCGAGTTCTGTGTCAACTACATGGCTGCAGTTAAACCGATAGGTTTACCCGAATCTTGCCATGAGGGGAGGCTTCAAGGTATCGAAACCATCGGCAAGAAAGATGTCATTCCTGACCAAAAGGATGTTGATCAAGTACACTTCACGGTCTTGTAACACATGGCCTTGGTGGGCCCATATATCGACCGACACAAGGCCATGTTGCGTGTCGACAATCTGAAAGTGACAGAAGTTTGGGTGATGAAAGAGCACATCGTCGGTTTCATAAATGGTTATATGAGCAACCTCATGGTTTATCGTCATGTGACCCAACCCTCTCATGGTTGGCAGAAGGACCATCATGTACAGTTGTGACATGGCAAGTTATGGACACAAATGGTTATACATATTATATGAGAGATCAAGAACAAAAGACGCGAACCAAAACAGTGGAGTCCGAATAGACACTCGAGGTATGGCTGGGACGAAGAGCTCGTACTACGGATACATAGAAGAGATCTAGGACCTAGACTATGTAAAGTTTAAAATTCCGCTGTTTCGTTGCAGTTAGGCAAATATTTCACAGGTGAAAGTTGATAAGTATGGCTTCACAACGGTTGATCTCAAAAGTACTGCATAAAAAGATGAACCAATTGTCCTAGCTAATCAAGTTCGATAGATATTCTACGTAACCAATCCTTCAAATAAGAGGCAGCACGTAGTAGGGACACAAAAAGACACATTGTTGGAGTTACCGATGTGGTAGACGAGGACGAGTACAACCAGTTTGAGGACATGCCTTCTTCTGGACATGGCATGACGGTAGAGGACGAACCAAACCAAGAAGAAGCCACGTACGTGTGCAACGATCATCACGAAGGTCTCACATTTGTAGCAAATTAGATATATATATAATCATGTGGATTCCACAAGTAAGGATGTACAACATATATGAATCGAGATTCCCATTACGTATATGTTATATTTCCTATTTGCAACAGATAGGAATTGTTGAAGAAAGAAAAAAGAAATTAAATTAAAATAAATGGTAAACCCTAACCCTAAACCCTAAACGCTAAACCCTAAACCCTAAACCCTAACCCCCAAACCCTAAACCATAAACATCACAGGCAGTTTTTAGATAGAACCGCCTGCAATAACGTTAACATCACAGGCAGTTCTTAGATAGAACCGCCTGCAATAATGTTAACATCACATGCAGTTCTTAGATAGAACTGCCTGTAATGTCTCCTAGAACCGCCTGTGATGACCTCCCCTTTATATACGCGGATCATTTTTTCGACTACGAAAAACCTAAGTCTTCAACCCGCACCCTCAGTGCCGCCCCGACCTCCGCGCCGTTGGCCCCAATGCCACACCCGACGTTGGCAGGCTGCCCCCGTGTGACTTCTCCTTGGACGACGCCACCCCTTACCCAACATCGCCACCGCACCCGATGCCGGCAGGCTGCCCCTGTGGGCTCCTCCTCAGATGACGCCGCCCTCGACGCCACCACCGGCCGCACGCTACCACCGCACCCCATGCTAGGTGGTTGTCCCCATGGGATCCTCCTCGGACGACGCCGCCCCCCCCTCGACGCCCTCCACGCTACACCCGATGATGACAAATGTCGGCCGGTTAGTGTAGTGGGGCTGGTTATTTTATCTAGTGATGTTCTTGGTGGAATGATTGAATCCTTGTATGCTCGATGTTGGCTGCTAGATTGTGTTGGAAGAATGAGCCATGTTGGGGTTGGTAGCTTGTTCAAGTGATTCTTGTAGCAACGCATCTAGTCATTTTTTAATTCTATTTGCGAACAAACATACAATATTTAGGGCACTTAATTCAGTTGGCATACAATCAAGGTTACTAGCAGTGAGCTGATTGCACAATATACGACGAAGAAGTAGGCTGAAACATAACACACACACACCAAACAATTAGCAATGGGGAGTTTAGTTTGCAAATGACCTGAGATGATAGAGAACAAAAGTGTAGTATCAATTCTCACCTTCACTGGTTGATATAATCAATAGCATATAACTTTCATATTGTTTTTCTTGTTCTTTTGCAAGTACAATATTGTAGAATACTGTGGATCTTAATAGTCATATTTCTCATTATTGTTATTTCATCAAGTGTTTTAGTAGAATTCAGTGCTAGTAAAAGTTGTCCAAATTGTGCTTAATGTATGTCTGGTAGTTATATTGGCAACACTGTTCGATTTGTTGTGTTTGTGCATTGAATTATTTAAGCGTGAGTTTGTGGCACGAATTGCATTTAAAATATGTTGAAAAGAATGACAATGCTAATGTGCATAGATGAATGCCACAGTATGTTGGTTGTTTTTTGTTATCTTCAACCTTGTGCCTGTCATTTAAGCTAGTTGAGGTCAAGTATAGTAATTCGATTCACATATATATGCAACTTGAACAGTTTTAGTCAATCTCAGTGCAGTGATTCAGCCATACATATGAATTACAAATAGTTTAGGAATAGTTTAGTAGTAGCTTAGGAATAGTTGTTCACATATGAATTATGAATTAATCAATCTATCGATCCTTTTCTCTCTTTAATTGATAGTGGCTTTGCAATGTCTCACTATGATGAAATCCAACTTGTAGGTTGAACACTTTTACTATCTTTTTTACATGGTAAAGCCCTTATATTGTACCATCCAATGCCCTTAGATGGTAAAGCCATCTAATTCTTTGTAATGTTATGCGTCTTCTTGAAGATGTCGTGTCCAAAACGCTCAGCTTCCCTGGAGGCTGCCGGGGACAATTCTGATGCATCTGGAACCATGACAAAATCCAAAAGGGCTCCAAGAGGACCTAATCTAAGGCCGAATGGCCGATTCCCCATAACAGAGTTAGGCCTGTCAGGGGGCACAAATCGGCCCGGAACAAAACGTGGTGAAATGGAGAACGACATGCGGTATCGTCGCGCGGACATGGTTTTCGTTTGACTCTAGAATCATGGAAGTAGCTGGGGTGAGATCTTCGTAGAGCTGTGGTCGAAGATATCAACACTTACTTCATGATCCCAGAGGAGCTATAGGCCCGTGTCGATACCGCTGCCCTGAAAGTCGCTAATAAAACTTGGAAGGAGTTCAAGTTTATTCTCTGCCGTGACTTTATCGCAAAGGACGAGGAGCCGTTCGATGTCCACAAATGGATGGACCACAATATGTGGGCCCAATTTAAGGCGTCCAGGGAAACAGAAGAATTTATGGCGTAAAATAAAGCGGTGAAGGAGCTGGCGGCCAAGAACACCCACCATCGTAGGCTAGGTAGTTCTAGGTGCGCGCCCAAAGTACGGAAATGGATGGACAAGGAGGAGATGGCACGTGTGAATGACTAGCCCCTGCCATTTCCGAACGTAGAATCATGACGTGCACAGAATTGGTTGTACGCGAGGAGGAATCCAAGTGCGGTGTCTTTGGACGCCCAATCCTTCGCGAGCGAGGCAACTCGGGAGGTCTACTCTAGATTGGTAATATGTCATTTACAATACCTTCCTCTCTGTACAACCTTCACCTTTTATACTATATTTAGTGACTTATTCTTCTATTACAGGAGAACCTATCGACACAATCATCCCCTTGCGAATTCCGAAGGGAGAAAGATATTCTTATCTAGGCCATCGGCACCAAGGAGCATCCGGGTCGCACGAGGGGTACAGGTGTTTACGCTACCTGGAGGGATGGATTCCCCGATGATTTGCATCGGTATAGGAATAAGAGCATGGCCAAAGCCGAGCGCGAAACAAGAGGAAGAGCCACTCTTACAGAAGAAATCACCGCCACAGTGGAAATGAGGGTCGATGTTTGTTTAAGAGCCCTCGAGGAAATGATGGCCATGGCCTCACAAGGCAACGTACAAATGCAAAGCAGCCCTACTGCTAATCAAAAGAGTAGCCAAGCCTCCGTCCCCGGTGGTGAAATTGATCACTCTGTCTCGTATCCTATCGATGAGATCCTGGTAATTAAATGTCAATCTCAAGTTCCACTTAAAATTCTGTCGCAAGCCTTACGTAGCTAATCATTCTATCTTCTACCACATTTTACCTTCAAGGATACGACGCGCTACAAGCTATTGGTGCGGCTTCTTGACGATGAGCCTTTAGAGGTTGCAACAAGGATGGCATGTCCATCAATGAAGGTGATCTCATCCACCATGTCCCAATGGCGCGTGCGAATGTGAAGGTCAGTGTGGGACTTTGTCTATGATACCTGCAAGTCCATTAAGCTGAAGTTTCCGCCAAATGATGAGATTACGAGACTGGGTCAAGCTGAAGGGACTTTCATCCAGTGGCCCAAGAGGTATGTAGTATTGGAAGACTGGCATGCTCCATCTATCGACCAAGGTGAATCATGAGAGGTACACCTACCCGTGATTCAAGAGACTTATATTGCATGTAATGAGCACACACAATCGCTGCGGTGCCGGTGGAAACCACCTTGGCCCCCGAGCTTCCAACAAGGGCCCATTCGTCTTCCGCTAAGTCATCGAAGCCGATTGTTAAAAGAAAGCGTGGCGCTAAGTCGAAGGCGAAGGTGCTGAAGGAACCAGACCTTTACATTGAAGAAGAGTTCCCCTTCGTGCCATTGGCCGATAAATATGTTGAAGGAAAGCCATGGCTCAAATCGCCAGAGGCGCGCCCACGAACTGCACGAGTACTATCTCAAGGAGGTCAAGAAGCCAAAGAATCAACGGACCACAACTTTGAAGGTGCACTTTAGTAAGGGACATTTCCACCATGACTTCGAGAACTGTCAGTTCTTTGTGAACTTCGTGGACTTGTGGGAACTCTACAACCTTTAGTCCCTCGAAGTCTCTCTCATCAGATGCTACACACTGTAAGTGTTCGCAATCACGGTCAACATTCGTATTGTACGTACTATGTCCATATATATGCAACCCATACCTTCTTTATGTGTAGGATGATGATTGAACAAACCAGAAGGAAACACATAAAGTAGGGTTCCTCGACCCATACATTGTCTCCGTGCAGATGATCATAGATGCGGAAGACTTGGTTGCCAAGTACGTGCTAAACGCCTTACTTGCTCAACAAGATAGAAATTCATACATTTTCCGTACAACTAGGCGTAAGTATCGCACTACCTACTTCACCATCCCAAGCTATTGGTAATCAAATACGTGAATTTACTAACTGATGATGAATAGTGCGGTATCCTACGTATTAGGGGTATCCGTATACAGAATCCCAGGACTTTAGGAAGGTATAGCGTACCCGGTAAGGATCCTTGGACGACAAGGATAGCCCCTCTCGGGAAGGGAAGACTCCCCTTAAACTAGGAAGTCAATCCTGATGTTTAAGGAGACCAGAGTCCTACTCGGGCGTAAGTCCACGTCCAGTACGACCCTGGGAACCCCCTATATAAGGATCAGCAATCCATAGGGGAGGACAAGTCTTAGGAGGTTCTACAAGTCGCAGCACCAGTAGCATAGGATCTCAGGAGGCGAAGCCCTAGAAGACCCGCTGCCTCGAAGGAGTCGAGCCCGGCGGTTAGGCATAGATTAATCTACGATTAGGCCTAGGGTAGCCACTAACACACACCCCCCATTGTAAAGCGTGTTCTCCATCAATATATAGCAACAGGATGTAGGGTTATTATCCTGAGGGAGGCCCGAACCTGTATAAAAACGGCTGTCCCCTGCTATCAGAGCTCCTGGCACTTGGGCCCTAGAGGTCCCTACCCCCCAGTAATCCTCATTCCACGAATACCGTAAGATTGCCGATTCACCGATCGTCGACAGGATGGCGCCGACCGTGGGGACCTCTCCGGACCAAGCCGTCCAGGAAGAATCAGAGTCGGCAGGATGCGCAACTAAGCACGATCAGATCCCAGTGCTGGTTGCACAGCCCTCGCCGGTTTTGACCGAGGAGGAAGAAGCAAACCCGGCAGGAAAAACCGATCGCAATCTCGCCCCGTACTGGGTACTCGGACCAGGGTTTCTACGACAACTTTGGCCCTATGGACCCGTACCTGGTTACGGATCGAGTGGATTTCGGAGAGTACGTCCCTGGAGAGGACGCGGATGGCGAAGCAGATCACTTCAGAAACCGAGTGCGCCAGGGCCTTCAGCGGGAAGTTGGTCTTGAACGACGACTTCCCCGGCAGGAACGACCAGCCCCATGGTTGGAATTTCTCCTGCAAACTCTGATCATGAGAACGATCAAGATCTTACCCACGTCATGTCCGATGAGGACAACGTGATGGAATACGAGTACACATCGTCCAGCCAAGGACCTCGAATGGTACTCGCGATCGACGATGGTCGAGAAGACCTCGAAGATCAGGATCTGCCCAGGGGCTCACAGCAGCATAATGCAATGGCTGCCTCCCACATGAACAGGGGCTTACCCGCCGCCGGGGAGAGAACTCCTCGCCGGAACGGAGACCTGCCTGCCGCTGTGGAGAGATCCCCCCCGGGAACGAGGGAGTACGTGTCCCGAACCGCTCGAAGACTTGCGGAAGTGCGCAATCTGCTGTCACAGCCTCCCATGGCGGATTTATCGACACCCGCGGGCGTGCAGTGGCTGCAACGGCTGGGGGGTGACCACCAAGAGGCTCAGAACTAGGCCGAGTCCTCTCGAGCCCAATTGGTGGCTCGTAGCTCTACTCGGGTGGACACCCCTCCTCCGCTAGAAGAACGCGATCGGGAGGGACGACACCCCAGGAACAAGCCTCCTCAGGAGGAGCCACCTGTCGACCTCCGAGAACAGCTCGACAAGCGCCGCCGCAAGGGCGCCAGCAAGAGCAACAGCCTTCTCGGAGAGATCATGTGCAACACGCCAATACTCGTGGCCGATCCTCGACCTCGAAGAGCGGCGAGAATACGCCTTATCGGGGGTCCTTCAGTGGGTGCCAGGCGCTATCCCAGGAACTCCGTCAGGTACGCTGGCCTTCTCGTTTCAAGCCCAGCTTGCTAGAGTCGTACGACAGAACCACGAATCCCGTGGAATTCCTTTAGATCTACACCACCGCGATCGAGGTAGCCGGCGGAGACGAGAAGGTCATGGCCAACTATTTTCCTACCGCTCTCAGAGGAGCCGCTAGGACGTGGCTGATGAATCTACCCCCAGGAATGATCCGTTCGTGGGGACAGCTGTGCGACATGCTACTCGGGAACTTCCAGGGTACCTTCCCAAGACATGGTCGGGTCGACGATCTATTCCTTGTCGTCCAACGACCAGACGAGACCTTCCGAGAGTTTACCAAAAGGTTTAGTGCCGTCCGCAACACTATCCCAGAGATAACGGACTCGGATGTCATCCGCGCCTTCACTCGAGGCAGCAGAAACGAGATGTGCACGCACGATCCGATCATGCGGCCACCGAAAACCACCAGGCAACTCATGGATCTGGCCGAGAAGGCCGCTTGTGCGGAGGAAACCCTGCGGTACATCAAGCAACAGCGGGGTGAGTCGACCAGTTCTCCCCTCCAGTCACGGAGCGATTCGCGCAAGACAAAGCGCAAGAAAAAGCCCTCCGGAGGGAACAAGGAGAAAAGGATCAGAGCCGACGAGGTAATGGCCGAGATCTCCGAGAAGCGCACCTGGCGACCACGCCCCAAGGATAAACCTACCACGTCCTCCGACAAGTCGTCGAAGCCCTGGTGCGACTTTCACCAGACCGACTCGCATGATCTGTGTAGCGACCAAATCTTAACACACAGATTGCTAAGGATCGCCGTGAAATAATTTGGGGTTCTTCTTGACACCACCTGCATACATATAGATAGTTCAAAAATGACTCAGATTTAAAAACTCAAACTTGTACCGACCAACCATTTAAAATGTGACGTGGAAGCAACCTTAAACCAAACTTTAAACCAAACCCTCCATTTAATTCTAGTTCAGCGATCCTTGTAAGTTCAAAAATGCCAACGAAGTTATATCAAAAATTTCAATCTAATCGCAACTAACCCCCATCCTAGTCAATGTTTTCCCAAATCTTAGTTCTTACCGATTTGATTGGGAGGAGTCAGCTAGAGGAACGCCTTTTTCAACTTTGAAGAACTTTTCATTCATAGTTTAACCCTAACTCTAAAACAGTAAAGAAATGAACACCTGCCACGTGGGCCCCGCTGGCAGCTCCCCATTCCCCACGCCACAGATCTTTGCTCCTTCCCCTTTTCATTTTCTCCACCTGGCAGCCTCCTCTTCTCTACGTAGCAGCTCACCCCAGTACATTAAACTCACTCCAAGCCATCTTCTTCCTCCTGCCCTCCCTATTTCCTTCAACACCAAGAGCAAACCCCACCGTCACCTTCTCTCCTCCAAATCCTGCCTAAAGGTGAAGCTTCAATCTCTGCATGTCATACCCCTAAATTCCCCACCTCCTGAGCATTCAATCCACCTAAGAATTGCCCACATGCATGAGCTCCCCGGCGTTCTTCCTCCGCCTGCGCCTCCCCTGATCTTGGTCGCTGGCCCTTGCCACAGAGCTCACCGTCGTTCCCCACCACGCCGCCGCCCCTCAACCGCCCTCCACCGCCACCTCTGGCCGCCGCCCCATCCGGGCCTTCCCCTCCACGCGCCGCCCTCTGCACCGCCTCCCCGGGCCGTGCCTTCCCGTCGCCGGCTCCCCTTGCCGCGCCTCCCCTTTCGGCTCACCCGCCGCCGCCGCCTTGCCACCATGGCGCGCCGCCGCCTGAGCCCGCTGCCACTGGCGAGCTCACCCTGGCCGGCCTCCCATCCCCCCATCCACCGCCATGCGCCGCCTCCTCTCGGCCTTGGCGCCGCCCCCGCGCGCCGCGGCACCTCCACCGCTGGACCTGCCGCCGCCGCCTCACCCCTCTCCCCTTCCTCCAAGGCCGCCGCTGGCCTCCCCTAAAGCTCCGCCGCATCTCCTACCTCCCGGATCTGCCGCCGAGCTCTGCTCCACGCCGCCCTCACCGACCTCCTCCGTCCCTGCCCTCTACCATTCGTCCTCCCCGAGCATGGCTCCTCGCCGTCCAGGTCCCGCGCGGCTCCTCGCACACCGGCGCACGCCTGAGCTGCCGGAGACCTTCTCCAGCACCTCGGTGTCGGCGGAATGGGGCCCAGGGTACCCCTAACCGCCGGCGGAGGCCAACCGGATGCCGCAGAGGGTGACGCGTGGCGCTCCGGTCGCTGGGGCCTTGGGCCCCACCCGGATCGTCGTACGAAGCCCGCGGCCAATCCCAAGGAACCAGGGGTTCTCCTCCAGAGGCTGCATCCGCAAACCAGAAGGAATCGTGGGCCTCCGGGAATCCACGGCCCATGCGCTGAGCGAGCACTCGGGGTCCGTCCCCGAGCGCTCGGCGTCCCAGAAGGCGAAAGGCGCGCTCGGGGTCCCCTCCCGAGCGCTCGGCATCTTGGCAGATGTGGGGCCCAGGGGAGCGCTCGGGGTCCGCCCCCCGAGCACTCTCCCTCGGGCTCCCCCTTCAAGGCGCCCCGAGCGGCCCCCCAGCGGGTGCTCCGCGAGCGCTCGGGGTTGCTCAGGGGCGCGTAGAAGACAACTGGCGCCCCTCCTAGCGAAGGAGGTCACTCGGGACCGAGTGCCCGGGGGATGACGTGTCCTCTGGTGGGAGCCCTCGTCCATGCACGTCGTCCGGCGCCAAGCTTCTCCAGCAAGCCTCCGCCCTGGCGGAGGCATTTAATGCCTGTCATTCCGACGGGGAACCCAAAGCCCTGTGAGGGCATGATGACGATCAGGCCGGGTCCCACCGGTGCAGGCGATAAGCTCTGTGAGCTATCTCTCTCTCTCTCTGAGGGGTGGGCCCGGGCTGACAGATTCTTTGACCGACCAAGCGCGCCGCCTCGCACGCCCTGTCGCTGTCAACCCTTTTTACCCCATGGGGGACGCCGCCGCGCGATCAATTGCGCGGCATGAGAGGCTGACCTATGGGGCCCGCGAGAGGACGTCTTACCAACCCAGTCAGAAGAAACCCCGTAAGTCTCCGTCCGCGGGGCCCGCCGAAGGCAAAGGTGTCAGAGCCCCTGCTCCGACACACCGCGAGGCGACGGCCCGGCCGAAAGTCTCAAGTGGGCATTAAATGAAGGTGTGGGCGCTTCCAGTAGCGCCCACGTCGTCTACAGCACAAGTATAGCTCATGTTCTCCTTTGCCGACCTATGTGGTATTCCCCCGAGTATATAAGGGGAGAGCCTGGTCCATGCAAAGGGTTGGCTGATTTTCCTAGGTTAGATCTCTCTAAGTTTACTCCTTATCAAAGAAGCACCGTTCTTCCTCCGGGCTAGAGCTAGAAGAAGAACAGTGCGTACCTCTGTAACTCATCATACTTGCCATATACACACATATATACAAAAACAAGCAGGACGTAGGGTATTACACCTCCGGGTGGCCTGAACCTGGAAAAATCCCTGTGTCTCCGGCATCAAGCATCATAACCGCCCTCATCCTTGAAACGCCATCACCGGCTCATAAGAAGAACTCTATATCGCCCCAGGCCGAACCAACAAGGGGGTCCATTCGGACCACCGCTAGAGACGTTTACTCGTCGACAGCTGGCGCGCCAGGTAGGGGGCGTCTAGAGTTTTTTCGAGCCTGCTCCCATGGCGAATCCCGATCTGCCCCAAGATGATCTGCCTCAAAATGAGGTGAGCTTGGGCGGAAACGAAGCATCGGACGAGTCGGACCCCGCCGGCCTCGACGATCTGCTCAACGACACCGGCGGGGCGTCATCGGCTGCTGCCCGCTTTGAGTTCCGGCCACGCGCGCGGGCCTCTGGAGATGTTGCCGGGCCTTCTCGGCCGCCTCCGCCTCGCCGTCGGCTGGACTTCGCGGATACCGGGGAAGGAAACACGCTGCAGGCGGCGCAATACCTCCTCCGGCATCCTCCCGTCCCGGTGCCAGCGGCGTCCCCCGTGGGCCCGTGGCTCCAGGACCTCGCTAACCTGGTCGACACCGCCCGACGCGAAGCAGCGGCCAGGAGCGTCCACGCTTCTTCCGGGCGCGCCGGTGCCCGCACCGTCCCCTCAGCGGCTTCGCCGCCGGTGCCAGCGCGTCTGCCGCGCGCGCCTGCCGGTGGTCGGCGCGACGGATCTCCACCCTCGGTCGCCTCTCCGGCACGGGGGAACCCTCAAGATCTTCGCCACCGCCTCGGTAGGCGCGAAGTGGAGGACGCACGCACCGTCATCGAGCGCCAGCGCGAGCGCGACAGGGCGGACGAGGTCCATTCCTCCTCCGGCCCTGTCGCCGGCCGCGCGCGCTCCCGGGCGCATCACACCCGCCCGGCAAGACAAGGAGACCGGCAACCCCCGTTATGGGGCGGGTTGCCAGGCCTTCACGCCCGAACTTCGACGCGTCACCTGGCCAAATAAATTTCGCCCAGAGCTGCCGCAGAAGTACGATGGGTCTTTCCACCCTGAGGAGTTCCTCCAGATCTACCCCACCGCGGTGGAGGCCGCTGGAGGCGACGAGAAGGTCATGGCCAACTGGTTTCCGATGGCCCTCAAGGGTTCGGCCCGGTCCTGGCTCATGAACCTCCCCTCAGGATCCATTTCATCCTGGGAGGACCTTTGCCACCAGTTCGTGGCGAACTTCCAGGGCACTTTCGAGCGTCCTGGCACGGAGAGCGATCTCCACGCTCTCCGGCAGCGAAAAGGGGAAACGTTGCGGCACTTCATTCAGCGTTTCAGCCAGGTGCGCAACACCATCCCCAAGATATCTCACCAAGCAGTTATCGTCGCTTTCCGACAAGGAGTCCGCGACGAAAAGATGCTGGAGAAGCTGGGCACCCGGGACGTCCAGTCCACCGCGGACTTGTTCGCTATCGCGGACAAGTGCGCTAAGGCGGCGGAAGCCCGTGCTTGGCATGACCCGCGCCCCGACCAATCGACGGTCGAGGGCGCCGGCCCTTCTCGCTCCTCCGGGAAGCGGGATAAGAAGGGCAAGAAGCGTAAGTCCGAGCCCGTCGCGGCGGCGGAGGCTAAGCCTCGTAAGCCCTCGCGCGGCGGGCCCAGCGGCGGCAAGAAGCCACCCCGAGCTCCTCAGCCGAGTTCGGGTCTGTGGTGTCCCATCCACGAGACCGAGCGGCATGACCTCTCCGAATGCCGGACGGTCAAGTTCCTCGCCGAGAGGAACAAAAAGCAGAGGGAGGAGCGCCTCGCCGAGGGCGGTGACAACCCCGGCGGACAAGAAGAAGACCTCGGTTTTCAGGAGCCGCAGGCGGTGGCATGCATCAGCGGGGGCGCCTTCACGCCCTCTTCGCGCCGCCAGTTTAAGCTTTTGGCGCGTGAAGTATGCTCAGCGACCCCGAGCTCCGACGCATCCCGAGCGCTCAAGTGGTCGGCTTCCCCGATCACTTTCGACTGTTCGGACCACCCCGCGAGCATCTCCGGCGTGGGACGCCTCCCGCTCGTGGTCTCCCCCACCATCTGCAACATTAAGGTAACCCGCATGCTGATCGACGGGGGCGCAGGGCTTAATCTCCTGTCCCCCGAAGTATTTAGCAAAATGCAGGTGCCACCTGGGGACCTGAAGGCGACGCTGCCGTTCTGCGGCGTCTCTCCCGGCCTCACCATGCCTTTGGGCCAGGTGTCCTTAATGGTCACCTTCGGCACCAAGGGCAACCATCGGACCGAGAACATCATCTTCGATGTTTCCGAGTTTCGAGCTCCCCTACAACGGCATCTTGGGGCGTCCGGCGCTCGCCAAATTCATGATGGCTTGCCATTATGCTTACTTGACGATCAAAATGCCGGGCCCCAACGGCACCATCACCGTGCCAGCCGACATCCAGGGCTCCGTCGCCTGCGCCGAGCAGCTTTTCTCCAAAGTCGCTGCTGCCTTCAACGACGCCCCCGAGCTCCCCGAGTCCTCGGGTCCGCCTCCAACCAAGGCCAGAGTCGCTGCCGATGACTCTGTCCCTGTTAAGGAGGTGGCCCTGGGGGAAGACGCGTCCAAGACCGGCAAGATCGGCGGTCGCCTGACCGCCAAATAGGAAGGCGCGCTCGTCACTTTCCTCCGGGCAAACGCTGACGTGTTTGCGTGGCAACCGTCCGACATGCCCGGGGTCCCTAGGGAAGTGACTGAGCACCGTCTTGCCGTGCGTCCCGACGCTCGGCCCATCCGGCAGAAGGTGCGCCGCCAAGCACCAGAACGGCAGGAGTTCGTCCGAGAGGAGGTCGACAGGCTCCTCGGGGCCGGCTTCATCCGGGAAGTCCTGCACCCCGAGTGGCTCGCCAACCCCGTCGTCGTGCCCAAGCCGAACGGCAAGCTGAGGATGTGCGTGGACTACACCGACCTCAATAAGGCTTGTCCTAAAGACCCTTTTCCTTTACCTCGCATCGATCAGATAGTAGATTCCACCGCGGGGTGTGATCTTCTCTGTTTTTTAGATGCCTACTCTGGTTATCATCAGATTAGTATGGCGGTAGAGGATGAAGAGAAAACTTCATTTACAACCCCTGCGGGGACCTTTTGCTATGTCCGCATGCCTTTCGGGTTAAAAAACGCTGGCCCGACCTATCAACGGGCCATGCGTATGACTTTGCAGTCGCAGCTGGGTCGCAATGTAGAGGCCTACATCGACGACCTCGTCGTCAAGTCAAGACGCGAGGAGACGCTCATCGAGGATCTCGCCGAGACTTTCAATAGTCTCCGCAGTACTCGTATGAAGCTGAACCCCGAGAAGTGCATCTTCGGGGTCCCATCCGGCAAGCTTCTCGGCTTCTTAGTCTCAAGCAGAGGCATAGAAGCCAACCCCGAGAAGATCCGGGCCATCGACCAGATGCGCCCGCCGGCTCGTCTCAAGGACGTGCAGCGCCTAACGGGCTGCATGGCCGCCTTGGGGCGCTTCATCTCCAAGCTCGGGGAGCGGGGCCTCCCTTTGTTCAAGCTTCTCAAGAAGTCGGGCCACTTCGAGTGGACCCCCGACGCCGACCTCGTCGTTCCCCTGCGCGGCGGGCTCCAAGGAGAAGC
>JAGXJF010004231.1:0-18462 GCA_019208055.1 Stipa capillata
TACTCCAAAGTATGGCAAAGTTGGCAATACTAGAGGTGCAACAAACTAGTGCATTAGGATGGTAGACTAGAAATTGAAACATAGCTGCATGTATTAATTTGACATGAGCTACAGAATTGGAGAAAAGAGAGCGAGCATCATAATGAAGGTCAGGATCATACAGTGGAAAAATGGAGCACGCCAAACGATTTCATTATCATTCCATCCTCCTGGAAGAAAACGTTTTACGGAAGGAAGCAACGTTGCACTGCATAAGAAAGAAGGGCACTCAACATTCTTAAGTTCACAGTTACAGTATTAAGTATTTACATCTGTGGAGAAACTCGTCAAAAGAAATGTGAAATTACCAGAGAGCGGCAATGCCAAGAATGAAAAAGTAGGCAGTGAGAACAGTATTGACCAAGTCCTTAGAGAGAAACTTGAATAGAAGGAACAGCGACAAAAGCATAGCACTCCCCACCAAAGGGAACCGCATAGCATGCTCTTTGGACATTGTCTCCTGCATAAGAACAAATGCGAATGTTAAGTTAGCCAGAGCCATATATATGAATTTTGTGATTAATCTAATGCAGTAGCGACCAGGAGATACATAAAAATTTAAAAAAAGAAGAAGAGAGAAGCATGTTGCTCACCGAGGGTGGAGTTGCCTTGACAGAACGGTAGCAACCAACATAGACGGTAAGACATGCTGTCAATATCACATTCAGATTTGGGTTTACATTGATCACAAGTGGTGCCAAGCTCAAACCTGCATATATGTCATAAAACACATACGGGCTGCAAGTCAGCATATATCCATTCAGGTTGTCAAAAGGCCAAGTAAAAGGTAATGAGCGCTGCCAGAGCGTTGATTCCCGAATTGAACAAACATACCTGCAAGAGCCAAATTAGCAGCCCGCTCATGTATCTTCATTATTACAGCACAATCAGGAATATTAGCCGGATTTTTTATTTTATTTTTTGGGGGCTTCCTTAAGTTATCGAAGTAGTTGCGCAGAAACGATGAAACAATAGCCCAGATCAGGTGCTTCAGAGTTTTGTCTCCCTGATGAAATAAAGATAAGTCAGCACTTGTGTGAACAATGGCTTTTTTTAGAATGAGGAGCACAGCTCCGAATTTCATTCAGAATTGCAACAGATCAAGGTTTGTTACATCATCACCCCAGAACGTTGGAACCAGGCTAGACAGAGCCTGACGTTCCCATCCGCTACTCTACTACCAAAATTTTCAAAGCTAAGGATAAACGATTAGAAAGTAGCAAGATGATTTCGTCTTCCCTCTAGATTAAAGTGGCTAGACTGCGTACGCCTGCTCGGTATTTTCTCTCTAAATTCGATAAAATAACCTAACAGCAGGGGCAGATCTATGGTATGCACCCAAAATTTGCGGAGGTCAGTGGGTTTTAACGAATCGAATTACTGGATGACAAAAAGCTCATACCTCAGAAACCAGTGTCCAAGATCGCGGACGAGGTGGAGTGGAGACAGCAGGGACGACGAGGGTAGAACAGGAACGGGAACGGAAACGGCGGCGGCGCGCGTGAGAGGCGGAGGGGGCGTCGGCGGTGACGCGAAAAGCGACGGCACGGCGGGCAGATCTAGGGCACGGAGGTGGTATAAGTTTTGTTGGGTCGGATTGGAGCGCTGGGTTGGGTGCGTCAGGAGAGGAAGAGGAAAGAAAGGCACGGGACGCTGGAGAGGACAAGATCACCGTGTACGAGATGGATTCTGACCGTGGATGGAGATTAGGGAGATTTGATTCACAGATTAATATTCCGAGGTCTTTTTCTTTTTAAAATTAAAATTACACTCTGTAGTTAAAAAAAAACTAAATTAGACTCCGTAGTTAGTATAGACATGGATTTATGTTCGGTTAAAGTTCATCACAAAGATCTAACTGGTTCCACAAAGTGATGGAACCGCTAGTGTTCAATCTAAAGAAAAAAAGTATGTCACCGGTTCTAAATCCACTTTAGACCTTATTAACGGAGCTTACTAAGATAACCACCAATGAGCTCACTTTAAAGTCACTGATTAAAACATATTTAGATCACTTGTGTCTTCGTGGTATTTTTTAGCGCCATGACCACTAAAACGAAGGGTAGAATTCGGGCTTAAGGCCAACCATAACATAATAGTCCAATCAATGAGACGGGACCAACCAAGATCGATCCCAATGAAGAAAGATTTGGTCAAATCTGGCTGCTCGCATCGACGAAAAGACTAGAGCAATCCGAGCAAGCTAGGATTTCCTTACCAACAAAAGGGGCTGCCAGTCCAGTAGATGAGGAGGAGATGACGGATGGGTTTTGCCAACGTTGGCTAGGTAGATTGCATGATGCGGGAGGTGAATTAAGATGAGAGGATTCAGTTGTTGGACCCGTGAGATGGATTAGAAGGAGGAACATATAAGACTTAAGTGGAAATGTGGAGCAAGAAGGAGAAGGAAGAGTGCTTCAACAAACTCCACTTCACCCTCAGGTTCACCAAAGTGTTCAACGTGACCACCCCGTTGATAACATACTTGGTGACTAAAAAAGGGAGTAACTAGCTACTCGCTCATGTATTGTAAATTTTTATGAGCATTATTTGTTTATTTGTTGTATAGAGTCCATTAAATAAATGCTAGTTCATTTTCATGTAATTTTATAGTTTATACATTACATATTGAGGGGCTATTTGGAACAAGGGATTTTTTCGAAACTGATTTTAGACTCGTTAGGAATGTGCACTATTAAAGCCCCTTGGTTTGGATGAAAGGAAAGAAAATTTTAAAAGAATATCATTCACATTTTATGGCCTTGGTGGAATTGCAATGAATCAAAACATTTACTCTTATCTCATTTCCCTGCTTAGAGAAAAAAAATCGTGTTTTTCAGTCATCTATTTTATACCTACATTCCATCACATTTATGTTTTTTTGTTTTCTCATGGTTTATTTATGCATTCTAGAGAAATCCTACAAATGAATGGTGTCATCATGTTGGATCACCTATTTTTGTGTGCCCAGACGTAGAATGACTACGGATACCCGTGTACAATCCTTCCTACGGGTTAACAAAGGTAGTGGAACAATCAAAACAAAAGGACATTTATCCCGAGACACCATATACATTTTACATTAGAAAATGTACTTTCTATACAATAATGAGACGCACGTGATTTTTCAGTTCTGTTACTCACTGATATCTCACGAAACGGAGGCCGAAGAAACTTGGGGGCAGATTGATAACAATTTAGAAGAACCGTCGCTGGACGAAACATGACCTTGAAGCTGAACTGCTGATTAAAAATATGAGAACTGAAGTAATGGAAACGAGCAGTGGTGTTCTCCTGCTATTTCTACAGTCATTTGAAAGATAGTCTCTTGAAAGGTGGGAGATACTATAACTCCTAAAACATAAGTAAGACATAGATCAAGCACTGATCGAGAGACAATTACATCAAATCACTAACCCCTTGTTAAAATGAAATTCAAAGTTCGCGTGGAATAGCATAGTCTAGCAGGATAACCATGAACCATGAACCATGGCCGGTCATCTTATGCTTAGTTGTTGAATTACAGATGCAGGCATGCAGAAATTAGTCAAGTGAAGTAGTAGTATACTAGTGCAGTTGCAGCTGGATTAATTAATGACTTGCAAGGCGACTCAATTTTCTGAGGAAATTATAAGCCCACACATATGAAGCCCATGGGCCTAGCTCTTACAAGCCCACACATATGAAGCCCACGGGCCCAGCTCATACAAGCCCACACATTTGAAGCCCATGGGCCTAGCTCTTACAAGCGGGCTCAGGCTCGCAGCCTCACATCTCCAGGAAGGAAAACCCTACCCTCCCGCACGGCACCACTACCTATAAAATCTCTCCTCCTCTCGCGCCGCCACTCCCACTCTCCGCAAAACCCTAACCCTCTTCGCCGCCGCCGCGTCGTCTCCAGGTTCGTCGTCGTCGTCCTCCTCCTCCTCCTCCTACTACTACTACCCATCTACTCTTCTTTTCTTCCTCCAAGTTAGCTAGCTACTGATCGATGAAATGAGTGGATGATGGAATGCTGATGCGTCTAGATCTTGGCAGTTTACTTGTTCCTGCGATTTGATTTCCTTATGCATGCTGTAAACTTGCCCGCATGAATTTAGTGTAGTCGGCCACGCCACCTGTTCTTGATCTTGCTCGCTAGGTCTCGCGCTCGCGCCGCCTCCTGCTCTGTTGTTGCGTGGTTTGCGTTGCTCTGCTACGTACTCGTGGTGTGAATTGTGGTTGATTGATTCGTGTTTTGTGCAGGTAAGGAGGAGAGGAGGACGAGATGGTGAAGCACAACAACGTTATCCCCAATGGACATTTTAAAAAGCATTGGCAAAACTATGTCAAGACCTGGTTCAACCAGCCTGCCCGCAAGCAGAGGCGTCGCATCGGTGAGCACCCCAGCTCGTTCTTAGTTACATTGTTTGCGTGTTCCTCAGACGCATCTGTAATCTAGCTTGACATGTATTGCTAATGATAGTAGCGATGTTTGTGATGGGAATGAATGTTAATTTGCTGTGATTGGTGGTTAAGTTAGACGTGTTCCAGAATGCCAACAATGCTGTCTGTTTAATCACCAGGCTAGTTAATTGTTTCTAGTGCATCTACCAGAACATTAGTAATTGAGTGCAAGTTTGCTACCAGACCAGATGTCTCTGTTATGTGTGTTTAGTGCCATGTCTGAAATCATTTTTCTGACATCGAGTAAACGTGTTATGCCAATCATGGAGTGATTAAGATTTGCTCTGCTGTATGTATTTATTATATCAGCACATGCAACAAGACTAGTTACCATTCAAATCATTATTACTACAATAACATTTCTGGTGTTATTGTGTAGCTTGTTTGACTACTTTTGAAACTATCATCTTACATTTTGTTCCTTTTTTTTGTTTACAGCGCGTCAGAAGAAGGCTGTGAAGATCTTCCCTCGCCCGACATCCGGACCTCTTCGCCCCATTGTGCAATGCCAGACTCTCAAGTACAACATGAAGGCAAGGGCTGGCAGAGGCTTTACCCTTGAGGAGCTCAAGGTGATGATTCATTTCTTCATTATTGTTCCTCCCATCTTTGAAAAGCCCTTGAGCTGAGTTACTTCATCAGATCTGCTAATCTGTTTTTAATGGACACACACAAATTTCAAATAATCTGTTGCTCTGTAATGAAGTAAAATTTCACTTTCTAATTTCTGTTGTGGTGGTAGCTTTGAATTGTTCTTCCCCTTCTACAAATGCCGCATGATGCTTGATTTTAGATTCAGATGGTAGATTGATGGGCTTGTTGTGCAATCCCCTCACAATGAAATTATCTGTTGACGTTTTTCATGTATTATGCAACATTATCTTTTTGCTGATGTTTTCTGTTATGCTGTAATTGCAGGCAGCGGGCATCCCAAAGAAGCTCGCTCCAACCATTGGCATTTCTGTGGATCATCGCCGCAAGAACCGATCACTTGAGGGTCTGCAGTCTAATGTTCAGAGGCTTAAGACCTACAAGGCCAAACTGGTTATCTTCCCAAGGCGTGCTCGCAAGGTCAAGGTACAGCTGTTTTTTTTTCTGTGTATATTTTACCTTCTCATGGTAGTCTTGATTGTGTTTATGACTCGCCCTGATTGCGCTTCTTGTCAGGCTAGTGATTCTACTCCAGAGGAGCTTGCTACTGCCACGCAGGTCCAGGGCAACTACATGCCAATCACTTGTGGAGAGGCACGCTCGGTCGAGGTCGTGAAGGTCACAGATGAGATGAAGGCATTCAAGGCCTATGGTAAGCTCCGTGTAGAGAGGATGAACCAACGCCAGGTTGGTGCCCGGATGAAGAAGGCCGCCGAGGCAGAGAAGGAAGAGAAGAAGTGATGAGATAGTTCAGTTTACGCAGCAGCTAGTGGATTCTATCATATCAAGTGCTAGGTTCTAAATTTTTGTTTTGGCCTCCTCGGACACCTTGTTTGATACCTGATATACTTATTTGCATGCTGTGCTCTGGCATCTTGTGAGTGAGTCATTGGATTTTATCCCCGCTCTCTCTGATCAGTTTCTGCCTATATATTTGCATGGGTGTTCTTGATATCCATGGTGCTGACAGGTTAAAACGGCCAAATTTTGTTTTATCTCTGCCTCCATAACTGATCCCATCAGCATTTTATGAGATTGACATAAGAGAAGAATGGAATAGGACTACGCTTGTATGTAATCTAATATTTCATACTGTGACGGACAAAGGTTTCCCTCAACCAACTGAGAGGCGCCCCGTCAAGGTTTTCGGTTTATCTTTATTAAGAAAGCAGAAGTCACCTATGTTTGGAACACAAGAATTTTCACAATGTTTCTGCGAGAATTGAATACATCAATAGGAGACTCTTAAAAGTTTGTTTGAAGTTCCTGCATCACAGAGCATCAGAGCCTATATAAGATCAATAATGTATGTTGCAATGGCAATAGGAGAACCACGTCTTTTCACGTATTTAGGGCCTCTTTGGTTCATAAAAGTTTTAGAGAATTCTACTTCTTAAGTTTTTTTGAATTTTTTTATTTCTATGACAACTATGACATGTACTAAACCTTTAAAGAAAATTTTCACGTTTTTCTTGCGGTACAGCCAAATAACTTCTAGTAGTTATCCATATGTTTTTAATTCTCGTGAGATACAATTCTCACATTTTTCATATTTCTATGTTTTGAGAATTCTACGAATTGAGAAGACCCTTAACAAAGCGATTTTTTTTTGCTAATTAATCTTTTTTTATCTTTTTTATAAAGTTAATCTATGTTATTTTTTTTCAAATCTAACCCTTTTGACGGCGCCGCAGACCCACTTTGCGGTGCCATAGTCTCCAGCGCCGCAGACCATGGGGACGTGGCGGGCCGCAAAAACCGTGCGGATGACGTGGCCAAGGCTGCAGCACCATGCATCTTAGCGCCGCAGCCTGTTAACCCTATCGCGTCGAACTTCTCTGTCTTGAGCCGCCCCTCGGGTTTAGCTGCCGCCGTCGCCTCCTATGCCGCCTCCTCCACCGCCCGCGCAGCCCGCCACCACCGCCTCCCGCCGCCGCCACTCCCAGCCACCGCAGCCCCCCGCCACTGCCTCCTATGCCACCTCCCCCATAGCCCGCCACCAGCGGCCACCGCCTCCTCCCCTACCTCTACCTCCACCATCTCCTCCTCCACTTCCTCCTCTACCACCTCCTCCTCCACCTCCTCCTCCACTTCCTCCACCACCTCCTTCTCCACCTCCTCCACACCGGCCACCGCGGCCAAAGGTGTCCTCCTCTCCCTCTCCGTATATGAATTAGTTTTGCTATATGCATAAGAATTTTATGGCAAATTAGTTTGGTTATATAAAATTTTAGCGAATTGGATCATATATTTTACGGAATTAGAAACACATAAGCATTTAAGCAAATATAGTGGTGCATATATGAATTGTATGGCGTATATGAAATTTTGCCAATTATCCCAAATATACATGTTAGGCATGATTTCTCTATTGAATAATGTAGCTACTTTCTGTTGCTTACAATATAGGGTTTGTAAGTCAATATCTTATTGACGAATTTTATACATTCTTTTACAATGTGGATGGATAGAATTGTTAGAGTATATAATCGTTCCAGAATTTGGAAGAGGGGTAGTAGGAACATTGACTTTGAGTCTATGACAGCGAGAGTGGTTATATTTGGGTAGGCACCGACCTTTAGTGAACTGTTAGGAATGATTGATTGTGAATTTGGACTTCAACAAGTTCAATTAAGTGGAGGGACGTTATGATGCCTGATTTGGTTTGAAGAGGTACCCTTTGATGATGCCTATTCGATCAGCTTGTGATTGGGACACTTATAGGGAAATTGTGTGTGCATAAGATGTTAAGTCACTAGAGCTATGTGTGTGGGGAGAGCAACATTGTTCTGTCGATTGTATGAATGCGGCGGAGATATCATGGCACATTTGCATGGTAATTTTGATGCGACAGTTCTGAATAATTCAACTGATGGTGAAGCCAGCTTGGATGACACCAATGAGTGCCCAAGTGACTCCGACGAGGAGTGGAGCTCGAGCGAGAACGAAGGGCTAGAACCTTGTTTAAATGCTCAACAAGCTGGAGTGGTAAGAGAGGTACTCGGGGAACAGTTCACTGGCCATGGTTTCGAGAATGTTACAAACGTCGGCAAGGCCGTTCGTAACGACGGGTTGTTGGGAAGTTCTTCGGGCATGGCACATATCGGGAGAGACGAGGACGGGAAGCCGATCCTTCGCAAGGGAATGCAGTTTAGAACTCTTGCTGAGCTGAAGGACTTCATTGCCATTACTCCGTGAGGCACCATAGGCCATTTACCATTTACCACTCTGACATTAATAAGAGGTACACGGTACGATGTCTGAGGGGTTGTCCATGGAAGGTGTGGGCAAGGTTGACCCGTGACAAATTGTGAAAATCTCTCGCGTGAAGTAACCACACACATGTGGTACATCACAACCGTTCGGGGGCGAAGCACTTAGCTATCCGCATCACTGGCGTGGTTTGTGTTGATCCAGATGTTTCTGTAGCTTCGTTAATTGAGATGGTATTTGCGATGATTCATTACTGAGTGAAGTACATGAAGGCATGGAGAGCTAAGCAACTAGCTTTGGAAATATTATGGGGCGATTGGAAGGAGGCTTATGGTTGGCTTGCAAGAATACTAATGGGTATGCAAGCTACAAACCCTAGATTTGAGTACTACTTGTTCCAAAATAACCGCACAGTCGTTGAACACGGTGTTGTCAAACATATTCTGCAACGCGCATACTGGCACTTCCCGCAATGTAAGGCCGCCTTCCAACACTGCCGACCGGTCCTAACAGTGGATGCAAGCTTTCTAACTGGCAAGTACTATGGTTGCTTGTTGATTGCCGTTGGTGCTGATGCTGAGGACCAGCTTATTCCACTAGTGTTTGCACTGACAGAGGGGGAGAACAATGATAGTTGGGAGTGGTTTCTATACATCGTTCACACGAGGCTTGCCAACCCCTCGCTTGAGTTATGCATCATATCCGATCGGTATCAAGGGATTGTCAACGTTGTGAAGCATAGGTACGAAGGGGTCCGAGACGTCCATCACCGGTGGTGCATGCACCACCTAGCCGCTAAATTCTATAGCAAGTGCAACCAGCTTGAGCTCTTCAAAAAATTCAAGGTTATGTGCAAAGTGCTGGACAAAGACGATTTCAAGACAAAATATAGAGAACTCGCGAGGTTGTGCAACGGCACGGCCAGAACATGGTTGCAAGAGATGAAGCCAAGGAGGCAGCTTTAGGCTGAGGCATACGATAGTGCTGGGTGCCGATATGGTATGATGACCACTAACATCTCCAAGGTGTTCAACTATGTGCTTAAGGGGATTAGAGCGATGCCAGTGTCAGCAATTTTAGAGTTCACATTTAGGAAGTGCAATGCCTATTTCGTTGACCGATGGAAACTCGCAAATGCTATGGCCTGTAGCGGTGTGGTATGGGGTCGGGTTGCCCAGGAACAACTGACCATTGTGGCTATAGCAGGTCTAAGCATGGCTATTGCCTATATTCCTAAATACATTGCTGGACGTACGATGTGCGGCAACTAGGGTTACGAGGATTTATTTATCGAACCTGAATCATATGCAACTACAGGGTGTAGCTAGGTCTAGCATAAAATACCGTTGATGCTTACATAGCATGCAGAGTTGCAAATAAAATAATTAAGTTTTCACACATATGAGATCCAACATGATCAAGGTGGAAATGCTTGCCTGGCAGTTCTTGTTCCTGTTCTTGACGTGGGGATGACTCTTGACTTTCCTGGCGCACGTACCTCACTCCGTCAACTACACGTCAGGAGAGAGTCGAATAAACAACCAAGTCAGAGAAACCCAAATAAGATTTAAATGATATGACATGGTAAGAGAAGAGAATGCAGATATCATGAGGTATTAGGTGTTATGGAAAAGATTGCACATACATATATACCCTAGCAAGATAAATGTTTTGAAGCGCATCATGATTTCTATTAGCTTTACCTAGGGGAATCAGAGTTTTAAAGTGTCACTGAGCCAACCATGCTAGATTCATCTATTTAGTTATTTGGAGGATTTTTAGCTAAAAGAATTGATTTGTTCGAGACTAATAAGATGTATCGACTTAGCATTCATATTCAAAATATTTTCAAAATTGAGGTTCCAAATGTTTCAAACATTATTAAAATTACTATAATGGATAGTTCTGGAATTTATGAGATCATCAGAGAAAGAGTTTATTCGATCGAAGTTACAACGGAGAAGACATAGACTTCTGAGGTTTCTGCCATGAGAGGAAACTGGGTGAGAGGAAAATGCAGCTTGAGTAGGGGCGAGGGAGAGGATAAAGAACAGGAGAGAGCTCGTGGCCTTGGGAAAACCGGTACCGAGGGGAGCTAATTTTTTTGTGAGGAAGAAGGGAGGCTAGTATGTGAAGAACAGATGGAGAAAATGAGCTCGGGCTAGTTGGAAATTGGGAGGGAGTGCTTGGCTTAAATAGAGGAGAAAAGGCATGTGAGTTAATTAGCTCACACGTGCTATGAAGTTGCAGCTGGGCACTGCTCACTATTGAGGGTGGGCTGCAGTAGAATTGGGCACCGCTTACTGTTGAGAGTGGGACTGCAGTAGAGTTGGGCACCGCTTACTGTTGGAGGTAAAACTGCAGCAAGGTTGGACACTGTATATGGTATTGTAGATAGGGGGTACTGTTCACGGGTACTGTTCACTGTTCACTGTTCACTATGAATTTATGGGATCAATGGCAAGCTATGCTGTGGCAGTAGTAGAATTAAGCACCGAATATTGTTGCAGGGGAGGAGGTGGCCTGTTATGGTAGAAGTGAGCATCGTAGGTAGCACGTGGACCATCAGAGACTCCCATTTGATTTTTAGAGCAAGATTTGCGGAAAGAAGATATAAGGCTTTTACTGCAGGAGTAGGTCACATATGTGAGTGGTTAGTTGAGGAATCTTACCAAGAATCTTTAGGAATTGTTCGGGAATTTATGGTGGCAGAAATCCATACGTGATATGGATTTTGCATTTACTGGTGCAGCAAAACAGCTACCTAGCAGATAGTGGTTTCTAGGGTTTTGCTAAAATTTTTTCAAAATAGTTTGAGACGGTCTTTGAATTATTTTAATAGTTTTGAATTGAAGGTCCTCATATTTTGCACATTTGGTCTAGTACAGTTACAATTAATCTTGGGGAAGTTTGTTGGGATTTTTACGAATATTATTCCATGTGGGGTGTCATGCATGATTTAGATTTTGGTCAACTTAATGCAATGCCATGCTTTGCAGGTTTTGAAAAACCGGAGTGTGACACCTTTCCTAACAGCCTCTGGGTCAGCTTCCTTCGCACGTCTTGCCCTCTCGCGCTTCCTCTCCTTCTCGGCTTCACGCTCCGCTCTTTTCAGGGCTTCCAAGGCACGCTCTCTCGTCTCACGTTCCTCTGGTCGCAGCCGCTCCGCCTTAAGCTCCTCATGCTTTTCCTTACAACGCTTCCTAAGATCCTCGTCCCATTGCTTGTTGAGCGTGACATGCACTTTGTCACTTTCGGCCATCTCCATGTCAATCCACTCTTTGAAATCACATAGTGGAGGCATGAATTCTTATAAAACTCGATTAGCATAGGCCCAAAAATACTATGATTCCAATACCATAGAAATTTTAACTTCAATTGCTACATTACGTAAGAAATTTCTGGAGCACCGAACGGCTGCCGGAGGATCGAACTCAAAGTTCAGACACATCCAATACCTCTGACCGTACATGTCATATATGCGTCCGATTTGCCCATCTTGCAAGGGTCACTACACCAACACATCGGTGACACACCGGGTTTGGCACAACCACGAGACTCATCTATTTCTTTTCTATCTTTCAAACAACTTCATTACGAACCAAATGCACGAAATAACCAAAATACATGCAATGTTTAAGTAACAAAATTAACCTAATCCATGAAATGATGGTGACATCCTTACGAACTAGGAGGGAGGACGTAGTCAGAGAAGAGAGCTCACCAGAGGGTTCACTAAGGTGGGAGGGGTGGAAGGAGGCTGGCCAGCTGCGGGAAGGTGAATGGAAGAAGAAAGAGAGTCGAAGGTGAGGGTGAAGGGGTCTATGGCGTCGTAAGCTGTGACGCCGCCAAAAGGGTTAGATTTGAAAAAAATGATGAACTTAAAAAAAGATAAAAAAAGATTAATGAGCAAAAAAAATTTAGAAATGGACTTCACCACCAGTCCAAGGGTCAAGTTGATCCACACAGCATGCAGCCCGATATCAAGCCGACCAAGATGGTTATAACATCAATATCAATGGTGATCAAGCTAGCACACATACGAATAACTGCGGGTGTAGCAAATATTACTCATGAGTATTAATTAAATCAAAGAGTAGTGCTTTATGATCGAACCTGGCATTTGATGGCCTCAAGGCCTAACGACTCAAATAAATTTCAGCGAAACAAGAATACAAGATAACTCCAAGGTTAAGTCTCACTAATATGGTCATAGCTAGGTTAAGTCTCTTAATTTAAGCAGTTGGCTGGTGTTGATGAATCTTCCCAAAACTGAGCATCATTATATAGAGCAATCACTTTTGGTATTGAGCAAGTGATTCTTTAAATCAACTGTTTGTGTTTCATACAAGCAAATACTTCTAGAAAACATTCCATGTGATTGTAAATAACTGTAGTAAACCGAAAGTAATAATAGGACTAGTGAAGTGCTGACTGCCAACAGTTGACTGAAGTCTTCATCTACATAAACACTTTTTTGACTAACCACCCTATCCGGCCAAGAGTTTCAGCTACTCTCAGATTCCCAAAGGATGTAATAGTGTGAAATGGGGGTTTATATTGTCCATGAGCGTGGCAACAGCTATGCAAATAATTTTGCACTATGGAAAGATTGTACAATTTGTCCACATGGCATGATCGGCTTATACAATCGACATTTTAGGCTATGTAGAGGTTGTACATTTTACACAGTCGGCATGTTTGAGTGCAACCGTGCAACAAAGAAGTTCATAATCCTTTAAGTACCAAGCCCTAACATCAACGTGCCCGACAAGTCACCCACCGCTCAACACATAGTTCTTGTAAGGCCTACCTCACGATAGTCCCCTTAACTAGTTTTTTGCGAGCGCACCACCGTTATGGAAGAGGACATACATGAACGTAGATGACCTTTACCATATATATTCCAATACAAGTGTCCCAACCAACATGGAAGTGATCACGGTCTAAAATTAACGATTGTCACTTGCAGATTTAATGCTGAACTCGGTAAATTATTCAACCAGGGATATTCTGGTTGTACCGTGGGTGCTCACTGTTGTGGGGGATTTGCTGAAATGCCCCGTTTTTTGGAGGCATGTTTGATCATATGCCCCGCTTGTGTCAATGACGGGTGGCCCCGCCTTCAGCAACGACTCGATCATCCCCGTGGATTTTTCGAGCTGCCCCTTCCAGCCTACAGCAGCACAGCAACAAGCAACCAGTCAGGCGACAAGGTCCGGGTAAAATCCACGGCCAGCAAGTTGAAAGGGCACTTACGGGATTCGGCCTCTGCGGCGTCCTTCTTCGCCGCCTTGACCGCCTCCTCCGCGTCAGCGGCCCGCTTGGCCGCCGACTCGGCGTCCTTCTTCGCGGCCTTGGCCACCTCCTCGGCTTCAGTGGCCCTCTCGGCCGCCGACACGGCGTCAAGCTTCGTCTGCTTCTCCAGCTTCTCCGCCAAGTCCGCCCGGGCCTTCTCCGACTTGAGCTCCTTCTCGACTGTCCGGGCCCATTGCTTGGCAAGGTCGCAGTCCCGGGCGCGGGTTTTCAACGGCTCGGCTTCGCGCTGGAGCTGCGCCCACCAGGCCTTCTCCGCTTCAAGCGCCTCCTCGAGGTCCCGGGCACGGGCCTTCGCGTCCTCGAGCTCCGCCTTCAGCTTTGACAGTTCGTCCTCGGCGGCTGCACAGAAACAACGCTTCAGCAAGATGAATCGCAACGCGCAGAAGACAGAGGTTACTCGGCGGGCTCACCTTTGGACTTGGCGATTTCCTGGGACAGACCAGCCTTCAGGCCGGTGACCTCAGTGCCACGCTTGCGCGCCACCTCCTCCGCCGCCTGCCTTGCCGCGGTTAATTTGTCCCACTCGGACTTCCGCAGCTCCATCCGCTCGATGACCGGCAGTCGGTCCTGGAGGACGGCGGTCTTGCTCTGCGACCGCTGGTTCAGCGCCTGCTGCAAAAGACAAACAAGTTAGGCCTCCCGGCAGCATCATCCAAACCCTCCGCTCGGTCCCAAGGACCCAGTGGAGGCTCGGGGGCTACACCCTCCGGGTGCACTGTTCGTGCACCCGGAGAAGAGTCTACAGATCACACTACACCTACCCTCCGCCCGACTATCCTAGTCGACCGTAGGCTCGGGGGCTACACCCTCTGGGTGCACTGTTCGTGCACACAGAGCAGCAACTACAAAGAGACACGAGGGGACCTCCGCCCGACTAACTTAGTCGGGCAGAGGCCCGGGGGCTACTTCCTAAGGACACGTCCTAAAGGAAAGTACGTACCTCCATCAAAGGGCACAGCCTGCCGTTCAGCAGGTTGGCAGCCTCCCTCGACGCTTTTAGCAAGGCAGGGAGGATTTCCCCGATTTGCTCGGCGCACTCCGCGGCCGCCCGCCACTCCGTCTCCTCCTCGACGTCGTCGACGACCACCGTGGCCGGCTGCCCCGGCTCCTTCTTCCCGATTCGGAGCGGCCGCGCCACCAGCTCCGAGCATGGCTTCAAGGGCGCAGCCCCGCTGATCTCCTGCATTGGCGAGGTCTCGGCGGGCTCGCCCTCGCGCGTCGGCAAAGCGGCCCCGACCGCCTCCGGATCCGCGTCTTCCGCCATCGCCACGTCCCGGCTGGCATCCGCGGACCCCGTCGGCGCCGACGCTCCGGCGGAGGGCTCCTCCCGAGAGATGGCCGGCGGGTCCACTTGCGCGCCAGGCTGCTCAGGGGTTGGCTCGCGAGCGACCACGGGTAGAGGCGACACCGGCCGGGGCGAAGAAGGAGCAGCCGCTGGCGGAGGCGCCGACGCTCGGGTGTCTTGCGCCGGGGGATCCCCACCTTGGCTGGACCCCGGGCCACTCGGGGGCGCCTTAGTGGTGTCCCCCGTCTTCCGCGTCCTGCAGGAACGACAAGATCAACCATGTCAGCATGTGAAGAGGAAAGAATCTAGAAAATCAGTCGGCAGAGCACTTACTTCGCAGATCGAGCGACGACGAGCCTCTTCTTCACCCCCGCGGTTCGCGGCCCGGGTGCAGCAGCAGCCGGGGCCTGGCGAGGTCCCCGACCCGCCGGACGCCCCGAAGGCCGTGTCAGCGTCGCGCTTCTCCCCCCGGCTAGTGGGGGCGTCGTCGCCAGCCGCCCCAGCGGCCTCATCCGGCGCGGCGGCCGGCGCCGCATATACAGCGCCGGTGGAAGACTCTTCCGCGACGCTGGATGCGACTCCCACGTCGGTCGCCGCCAACGCGTCATCGCTGCACTGGGGCCTCCGCCTCCGCACGAAGTAGGTGCCGCCCGCATCCGACTCCTCCTCTTCCTCCTCCTGGGCCGTTGTGTCCACGGGAGGAGGAGGGGGCGTAACAACCGCCGGTCCCTTCCCCTTGGAGGACCTGGTACCCTTTGAAGGCCCGGCGCCCTTAGCTGTGCCGGTGCCGGAAGAAGATATCCCTGCCGCTCCCGGCGGTGGCGGCTTGCCCTTCGGTACATCAGCGTACCGTGGCTGGTTCCAGATCTCGTCCTCTGGGAGGGGAGCGCTGGAACAGAAACCGAACAGATCCTGCGAAGAGATGAAGACAGTACCCGAGTCAGGTTCGGTCGGCGATTTAACCAAAAAGGCACGGCTTCGGATACTTACATCGCTCGGCGTGTTCGCCCGGCAGAAAGGAGTCGGTCGGTCGGAGAAGTCCAGGCTCGTCCCCTGGGCCAGGAGCTTCTCCAGCCGGCTCTGCACTTCGCCCTCCGACAGCTCGTCGGCGGCCTCCCGGGTCAGGTCCTCTGGACCAGTGTACTCGTACATAGGGTGCGCTCGGAGTTTGGCCGGTTGCACCCGCCACCGGACGAAGGTCGCGACGACGACTGCCCCGGTGACCCCGGCGTTCATCACTCGGCTGAGCTGCCCCATCAGCACGGCGACGCTGCCTTCTTCTCGCTCCAGAGGCAGGTCCGACCAGCTTGGCTTGACCACCGGGGCTTGGCCGGAGAAGGACGGCAGCGCCGGGTCGGGATTGGCGCAGTAAAACCACTGGGCGTGCCACCCCTTGAGGGATGACGGCATCGGCGGAGCCGGGTAGCTCTTCGCCGTGTTGGATCTCAGCTGGAACCCGGCGCCTCCGACTACGGCCGGGTGATCCCTGCTCGGCTGCGGTTTCACCATGAAAAGATGCTTCCACAGCGCGAAGTGTGGGCGAATGCCGAGGAAGCATTCGCAAAGTGTGATGAAGCTGGAGACGTGCAGAATGCTGTTGGGGTTGAGGTTGTGCAGCTCCAGCTCGTAGTAGTAAAGGAGCCCGCGCAGGAACGGATGGACTGGCACCGAGAGCCCCCGCTCGAAGAACAGGCTGTTGGCCACCAGCTCGCCGGTGTTCGGAGTGGGGATGTCTTCCCCCACGGTGGCGCGCCACTCGACTAGTTCTTTGGGCGGCAGGACCCCCATCCGGACGAGGACCTCCAGCCTCGCCTCCGTCGCCGTCGATTTCTGCCAGGAAGCCATGGAATCGATGGGTGCTTCTTCTTCTTCCTCTCCGGCCAGCAGCTTCCAGACCAGGGCGTCCTCCTCGGCTTCGTTAGGATCGGCTTCCCAGTCCGGGGCTTGCATCCGAAGGAGCCGGGGCGGGGATTAGGGATTTGGAGCACGCGAAGCGATTGGGGGCAAGAGGAAGACGAAGCGGCAAGCGCTGGGTGAATGCGGAAGTGTCTGAGAGCGTGGGTCCCTCCCGCAGCCTCTACCGAATATAAGGGGAAGCGACCGGGCGGTTCGGATTCCCCACGATCGCACGTTCCGGATTCACCGTGGCCACGTCCGTGCCGTTTCGGAATTCGCCACGCGTTTCGGGCAGGCCACGTCGCGGGTGTTCCGCACCCACGACTTGATGGCGCCACGATTCGTGCGGCCTAATAAAGGGGATCCGACGGTTAGCCTTTCAGGCTACTCGACCCGTCGGAATACGTCTCCGCTACATGGTGGCTAAAGCGTATTCTCCGTGAGTCGCTAGCTGGCTGCCGAGAAGGACTCGGCGCCGGGCGCTTTGGCCACAGAGGGTATCAGAGGCTGGCCTCCAGTGAGGAACGCAGTCGGCTGATTACACCCGAGTGAGGGACAGTGATGGCGTGCCTTCCGAAGGCCACGAGTCGGATGCTGAGCAATACGGAGCTGTCGGATTCTTCACCCAGACTCATCGAGCATTCAAACCTCGAGGCTCTGGTATCTGGGACCCCCAGGTTCAGTGGGATGACCCAGCGTAAGGCTTCGAACTCAGGAACCTATGCGCCGTATCTGTTGTCTCTGGTTCAGACTTAGAGTTTCAGAGGCATTCCTTCAGGGGACACTAGCCGGCCTTGACCTACTCGGGAAGGTCGGGTGCTACTCGGGAATTCGGTCAGGATAGATGGCATGCCCCACGCTGAGTTATCAGCCGGTCCCTGTCCCCAGGGATGGACCGGATGCCACCAGAGATTACCCGTTAATAGCTCACCCGCCTTTAACGTTCCTGCCTTACGGGTGAATGTTACTTGGCTTTGATTGTCTTTTCCACAGGAGTCCAGTTAGCCCTTCGTGATCTCCCAGCACGCCAAAGCCAGTCGGAAGACCTGACCGGGAAGGAGCAAGCAGCGGAGAGACCACGAAGGACTCGGGGGCTACTGACGGTGATATGCCACCCGGGTATCACCAAGGAGGACGAATCCGGCCTCCCGGCCACGGGGTGGGCCGGGCCGACTACTCGGAGTCCGACTACAACATGGGGGCGACTCACCAGCGTGGAGTACAAGACAAGGACTAATACCTGTCCGGCTTACCCGGAATCAGTTGTAACCGAATAGGAAACACATCTACTAACCCGATCCGGACTCTGTAACCCTACCCCGGCCGACTATATAAGGCCCGGCAGGGGACTTCCGATCAGGAGATCTCTCATCGTCTCTCATATCCAATCTGTTCTCCAATGTTTCATAGCTCAGGCCCCTTCGAGGTCGATTCTCTAGGGCCTGCGGCACTCGGGATTCAGCTATACTAGCCACCAAACACAGGACGTAGGGTATTACCTCTCCGCGAGGGCCCGAACCTGTCTAAATCTTATCTCCCGTGTGCAGCCATCCTGATTCACTGTGCTCACGCCTCCCCATAATCAGTATTGCCGGAATAATACTCCGACAGGA